>CM046964.1:52596225-52828725 GCA_025698475.1 Gossypium anomalum
TACAAGCAGTTGATTGCGCGTATCATACCAAAGACTAATGCACTTGATTCCATCGACCCGCAAATTGCATGCTTGGGCGAGTAGTAATGGACATGCACTCGAAGCTCCTGTTGCACTCCTCCTTACATTTTTATTTACTCTCGTTTATTAAACATCGTAGCACAAATTGGTTACATGCTGTTTAAAAACCACTGAACATATCTACCAATGAGCCCAAATTACATGTTGCACACAGGCAGCTTTTTATATAAACAGATCGCAAGAGTTGACAGGCATGATGCTACCAAAGACTAATGCACCCGATCCCATCTAACTCCGCAGAAAGTGCTTGAAGAGTAGTACTAGACGGGTGACTTCCTTCCGTGTTAAAATTCTCCTTACATTTTATATTTTATTTTGTTCTTTATTAAACATCGTAAAGAGCAATTAGTTATTTGGCGCTATGGAAAAAATCATGAAACATCATTCACGAATGTGAGCCCAAATTCAAGCTGTTGATACAGGGTAGCCTTTATATAAATAGATTGCGCAGCTGATCTATGCGATCATACCAAGACTAATGCACCTGATCCCATCGTAACTCGCAGACGCTCGTTTCGCGAGAGTAAGATTGTGACCACTCCGAAGCCCTCGTGTTGCACCCTCCTTACATTTTTATATTTCGCTTTGTTCTTTATTAAACATAGTAGCACAAATTAATGCGGTCATGCTAGCTTTTAAAACCACTCAGAACATGGTCACCGAATGCGAGCCCAATTAAGCCAAGTGCGCGAAAGGGTAGCCTTTATATAAATAGATTATGCAAGAGTCGACCGGCATATCATATCAAGACTAATGCATCCTGATCCCATCGTAACTCCGCCAGAAGTAAAGAAGCAATATAGAGTAATTCTGATGGGTGACCCCTTCCCGTGTTGCACCCTCCTTTACATTTTTATATTTCGCTTGCTTTATTAAACATCGAAGACAATTGGGCTATTTAAGCATAAAAAAACCACTAGAACATCATTCCTACGAATGTGAGCCCAAATTCGCGCTAAGCGCCGCTAAGTGTTCCTTTATATAAATAGACGCGCAAGTGCACACCATGATCATACCAAGACCATCACGACTGATCTCATCAACTGCAGCTGTTGCTGCTTAGTTGGTAGTACAGAGATCAGGGTGACCTTCCCAAGTGCACTTTCCTTTATATTTTATTTTCGCTTGTTCTTTATTAAATACCGAGTACACTGAAGTGATGGTTTGCGAAAACCACTTCGAAATACTTCGCCTACGAATGTGAGCTCACCCGGTTTTCGCGAAGCGCAGGTACCTTTATACAAATAGATTATGGCAGCTGACCGGTGGGCGATTGCACTCAGCATTCATCGATCCTGGACTACCGAATCCCGCAGCTTACGTGGCTTAGCTTAGAAAAGTAGTACTGTGGGGATAGCGAATTCTCCCGTGTTGCAACTCTCCTTATATTTTCTTTTATATTTCATTTTGTTCTTTTATTAAAACATACGTAGTAATAAATTAGTTATTTGGCGTTTTAAGTGAAAAAACCACTTGAAATACTGGCCTTCGGTGGTGGAAATTTGAGAATTGAAGCGCTTAAGATGAAACTAAGAAGTATGCTCATATAAATAGATTACTTGTGAAGTTAGATCGTCACAGATTACATACAAAGCAACTAGTGCACCTGATTCCATCGAGAACACATGTGCAGTTAAGATGTAACGAAGCGAGAGTAGTACTAGGATGGAGGTGACCTCTGAAGGAAGTCTAAATGTTGCACCCTCCGCTATATTTTTTTTATATTTCATTTTGTTGTTTTATTAAACATCGTAGCACAAAAATAGTTATTTGCGTTTTCTTGAAAAGAAACCACGAAACATCGATGGTCAGAATGTGAGCCCAATTGGAATTAGCGCAAAGCGCTGAAATTCAGCTTCACTATATAAATAGGTGCGTAGAGTTGGTGGTTCGATCATACCAGGCACTAATACTGCCTGGATCCCATCGAACTCCATGATTAAACGCGTGCTGGGCTGAGTAGTAGTACTAGGATGGCCACACTTAAGGAAGTCCGTGTTGCACCCTCGCTTTACATTTTTATATTTCATTTGTTCCTTTGCCAAACATCGTGAGCACAAATTAGTTATTTGCATTTTCATGAAAAAAACCACTTAAAAACATCATTAGGTCGATTTCAATGAGCCCAATTCAGCGCAAGCCCGCGCTAAAGGTAGTAGCCTTTATATAAATAGATTACACGCAAAATTGACGTTGGTGCGATCATACCGAGCACTAATGCTGCCGGATCCCATGAGAACTTTCATGAATAAGCGTGTTTTAGGCGAGAGTAGTACTAGGATAGGTGACCTCACAGGAAGTCCTCGTGTTACACCCTCCTTTACGTTTTTGTATTTCATTTTGTTCTTTATTAAACATCATAGCAGATTAGTTATTTATGTTTTTGCGGCAAAAACTGTCTTGAAACATCGTTAGGTCGAATGTGAGCCTTAAATTGAGCGCCAAAGCGCTGCTAAGTGGTAGCCTTTATATAAATAAATTGCGCAAAGTTGGCGGAGATGCGGATATATCATTGCGATACGAATGCACCGATATCCTACCGAAACTCCACATGATTAAGCGTGCTTGGTGAGAGTAGTACCACGATGGTTGACCTCTTCTGCGTAATTGCACCCTCCTTTACATTTTTATATTTCATTTGTTTCTTTTATTAAACATCGTAGCACAAATTAGTTATTTGCGTTTCACGGAAAAAAACCACTAGAAACATCGACCGGTCGAATGTCAGACTTTAATGTGAGCCTTGTGGCCCGGCGCTAAGCATCGCATAAGAGCCTTTATAGATAGATTGCGCAAAAATTGGCAGATGCGATCAAACCGAAGCACTAAATGCAACCGGATCCCGCCGTAACTCGTGAGTTAGCGTGCTTGGCTAGGGGAGTAGTACTAGGATGGGTGGACCTGAAGTCTAAGTTGTTGCACCCTCCCTTTACATTTTTATATTTCATTTTGTTCTTTTATTAAACAACCATCGTGAGGCTCAAATTAGTTATTTACGTTTTACGGAAAAAACTTCTTGAAACATCATTCGGTCGAATGTGAGCCCCAAGTCCGAAGCGCTAAGCGCCTAACTAAGGGTAAGCCTTTATATAAATAGGGATGCGCAAGAGTTCGACGAGGAGCGATTTCATACCAGCACTAATGTACTGGATCCCATCAGAACAATCGCGATTATGCGATGCTTGGGCCTAGAGTAGTACTAGGATGGGTGACACTCGCGGGAAGTCCTCGTGTTGCCTCTCCTTACGCTTTTTATATTTATTTTGTTTCTTTTCTTAAACATCGTAGTACGAGGTGGTTATTTGGCGTTTTGCCGGATAAAAACCACTTGAAACATCATTAGGTGAATGCCAGCCCAAGTGAGCGCAGCGCGCTAAAGAGGTATCTCTTTATATAAATAGATTGCTCAAGAGTTGATTTCAGATGCGATCATACTGAGTGTAATACGCATGGATCCCATCCAGACTCATGATTAAGCGTTGCTTGAGGGGCGAGAAGTAGGACCAAGATGGGTGATCTCACCAGGGAAGTCCTCGTTGTTACACTCCTCCTTTACATTTTTATATTTCATTTTGTTCTTTATTAAACATACATAGCAAATTACTTAGCGAGAGTAGTACCAAGATAGGTGACCTCTGCAAGAAGTCCTAAATGTTACACTTTCCTCACTTCCACATTTTATATTTCATTTCGTTCTTTATTAAACATCGTAGTACTGTATTAGTTGGCTGGCGTTTTGCGAAAAAACCACTTGAAACATCATTCTGATGTCGGATGTGAGCGAAAATTGAGCATAAGCGCGCTTAAGAGTAGCCTTTATATAAATAGATTGGCGCGGAGAGTTGGCCGCATGCGATCAATACCAACTGTAATGCATCGGATCAATCAGTGCATAGTAGTTCAGCGTGCTTGGATGGGAGTGGTACTAGGATGGGTGACCTCACTGGGAAGTTCTCGTGTTGTACCCACTCCCTTTACATTTTTATTTCAGCACATTGCTTTTTATTAAACATCGTGGCACAAATTACATATTTGGCGTTTCACTGAAAAAACACTTATAGCGAAACATCGGTCTGGTTTAATGTGAGCCCAAATTCGAAGCGCAAGCGCGCTGAGGTAGCAACACTATATAAATAGATTGGCGCAAGAGTTGATCGTTTGGGGATCCTTGCACCAGCCGCAATACTGCCGGACCCATCGAGCTCCCGCATGAAGCGTGGCAGGCGAGTAGTAGTAGTAGGATGGGTGACTTCTCCCTACAAAGTCCTGCGTGTTGCACCCACTCCACCCATTTTTATATTTCATTTTGTTCTTTTATTAAACGCCGTAGCTTTAAAATTAGTTATTTGCGTTTTCGCCGGAAAAAACCGCCCAGAGAAACATCGATAAGTCCGAATGCAGAGCTTAAATTAAACATAAATGTTGCGCTAAGAGCTAACCTTTTATAGAAAATAGGTGCCTTGAGAGTTGACAGAGTGCGATCATGCCGACACTAATGCACGGATCCCATCGAGAACTCCGCGATTAAAGCGGCGTAGGCGAGGAAGTAGTACTAGGATAGATGACCTCGTGTTGCACACTCCATTCCATTTTTATATTTCATTTTGTTCTTTTTATTAAACTTATCGTAGCACAAATTGGTTATTTGCGTTTGTGGCAAAAAAAACGCAGAAACATCATTGGTCGAATATTAAATTCAGCGCAAAAGCGCGCTAAAGAGTAACATATAAATCGTGCGCAGAAGTTGGCCGGCGGAGATCATGCAGGCACTAATGCAGGAACCATCGAACTCCATGATGGCGTGGTTGGCGAGTAGTACCAGATGGGTGACCTCACAGGAAGTCATAAGTGTTGCACCTCACTTGCATTTGTATATTTCATTTTGTTCTGTAATTTAAACATGCATTAGCTGGAGGTGGTCATTTGCGTTTGATGCTAAGAAAAAACCACCAAGACATCTATTCAATTGACGTGTGAGCAGGTGGCTTGGCGCCTGAGGAGGAGCCTTTGCATATAAGCCGTTGCACGGGAGTTGGCCAGATGCGATCATGCACGGCACTAATGCCGGATCCCATGAGCCTCCGCGAAAAGCGTGCCGCTTGGCGGAGTAAGTACTAGGAATGGTGACCTCACAGAGAATCCCTGCGTATTTACCTCGCCATTTGCATTTTATAATTTCATTTGTTCTTTATATAGTAAACATATTGGCTTTCATTGGTATTTGCGTTTCTGAAAAAACCACATGAAACATCCATTCGGTGGAATGGCCCAAATTGAAGCATAAGCGCATAAGGGTAGCCTTTGAAAATAGATTTAGTAAGAAGTTGTGGGTGCGATCATACGGCACTAATGCGAGATCCCATGAACTCATGATTAGCGTGCTTGTGATAGTACTGGGATGATGACACTGCGAAGTCCTCGTATTACTTCCTTTACATTTTTATATTTCATTTTGTTCTTTCTTAAACGTCAGCACAAATTAGTTATTGGGCGTTTTGCTAAAAACCACGAACATCAACGGTGAGCGTAGTCTAAATTGAAGCAAGCGCGGTACCTTTATATAAATAGACATAAGATTGTGGTGATTTGCATGATCATACGGCACTAATGCGGATCCCATCAATCCGCATGATTGCTGCGCGAGTACGTCGCAGGATGGGTGACCTCCCCGGAAGTCCCTCGTGTTGCACCCTCCTTTACATTTTATATTTCATTTTGTTATTAAACATGTAGCACAAATTAGTTACTTGGCGTTTTGCTAAAAAACCACTTGAAACATCATTCGGTCCAATGAGCCTAAATTCGGCGCAAGCACGCCAACTGCAACCTTTATATGAAATAGTTGCGCGAGAGTGGACTGCATGTGATCACTCAGCACTAATGCCGGATCCATCGTAACTCGCGTTAAAAGCGCATGGCATTAGCAGTGTGGATGGTTACTTCTCCGGAAAGTCGTCGTTGCACACCCCTTACATTTTATATTTCATTTTGTTCTTTATTAAACATCGAGCAAATTAGTTATTTGCGTTGCGAAAAACCACTTGAAACATCATTCCTACGAATGTAGCCCAAAGAAGCAAGCGCGCTACAACTTTATAAATAGACATGAAGTTGATCGGTGCATGCGATATACACGCACACGCGGAATGAACATCGTGAGCGTGCTGGGCGAGAGTAGATAGTACTGGGGATGGGTGGCGAGGCCCTCGTCGTTCGCACCTCTCTTACATTTTATATTTCATTTGTCTTTTATTAAACATCAGTAAAAATAAATTAGTTATTATGCGTTTATGAAAATAAACCACTTGAAACATCATTCGGTCGCCTTTATATGTGAAGCCCAAATTCGAGCATAGCTAAAAGGAGTAACCCGCATAGCTTTTAAGTAAATACTAGGATGGGTGACCTCGCAAGTTCTTTATTAAACATCGAGCACAAATTAGTTGGGTTATGCAGTGCGAAATATCATACGAGCCGAATGTGAACAAACAATTGGCGCAAGCGCTAACTGCATAACTGCGCGGCGAATCATGCCCATGAACTATCCATGATTAAGCGTGGTCTTGGCGGTTTTGAAAGTAGACTAGATGGGTGACCTTCCGGGAAGTCTCGTCGTGTTGCACCCCTCCTACATTTTTTATTTCATTTTGTTTTATTAAACATCGAAAGCACAAATTAGGCGCTTGCGTTTATCTGAAAAACCACTTGAAAACATCATTGGTCCTAATGTGAGCTGAGCCCAATGCAGTGCGCGGGTGAGTAGCCTTATATAATAGATTCAGAGCCGTGGCGATCATGCAAACACTAATGCGCAACCGATCCCACCGCAACACTAAACATGGCTGGGCGAGGCGAGAGTACTAGGATGGGTGACCTTCCGGAAGTCCTGGTTGCACCCTCCTTTACATTTTTATATTCATCATGTGTCTTTTATTAAACATCGAAGCACAAATTAGTTACTTGCGCGTTGCGAAAAACCATTTGAAACATCATTCTACGAACGAGCTCAAATGAGCGCAGCTGTTACTTATAACTTTTTATATAAATAGATTGCGCGAGTGGCTCAAAGTGGATCTACACAAGGCAATGCCGGATCTCATCGAACTCCGCGATTAAACTTGCTGCATGCAAGAGTAGGAGGATGGGTGACTCAAATCCCGAGAAGTCCTCGTGCGATGACCCTCATTTACATTTTTATATTACATTTGTTCTTATTAAACAGTGAACAAATTAGTCATGCGTTTTAAGTGAAAACCACTGAAACATCATCGGTTGGCCGAGCGTGTCACCTGTGAGCCCGGGTGGGAACACCGGCACTGCGCAAGCGCGTGGTTGTAGCCTCACAGGGAAGTATATAAATAGGCACAAATTGCTAAAAATAACAAGAGTTGACCTAAGAGTAGCAGATCATACCAAAGATCTAATGCACCGATCCATTAACTCCGCATTTGCGTGCTGGGCGGAGTAAAATTTTAACTAGGAAGAGTACTAGGGTGACCTCCTAACAGGAATCATGCGGCACTCCCTAGGATGGGTGACGTGTTGCACCCCTCCTACATTTTATATTTCATTTTGTTCTTTATTAAACATCATGGCACAAATTAGTTTGCGCGTTTTCGGAAAAACCGCTGAAACAACATCTGCGAAATGCGAATAAATTGCAAGCATGGCAGCAACGGTAGCTTTTATATCAAGATATCGCAAGAGTTGTGGGCGCGATCATACTAGCACACTAATGTCTGATCACCGAACCGCAGGGCGTGCTTGGCGCGAGACTAAGTTGTGATGCGACCTCATGGAAGTCCCCTGTTGCACCTCCTTTACATTATATTTCATTTGTTCTTCTTTTATTAAACATCGTAATACAAATTAGTTACTTATGTGTATTCGCGAAAAATAACCACTTGAAACATCATTCGGCTGAATGTGAGCCCAAATTCGGCTAAGCTCGGCAAGTGTAACCTTTATATATATAGATTGGCAGGATCGTGCAAGGATGATACAAAGTTTTCTATGCATCGACCATCGAACTCCGCGTTAAGCTTAAGCGTGCTGGAGAGCAAGATTAGGACGGGTGACCTCTGGGAAGTCTCGTGTTGCACCTCCTTTACATTTTATATTTCATTTTGTTCTTTATTAAACACCGAGCACAAATTAGTTACGTTATGAAAACCACGAAACATCATTGGTCGAACGTGAGCTCCAAATTGCTGAGCGCTTAACGTAGCCTTTATATAAATAGATTCGCAGAGTTGTGGGTGCGTGATGCCGGCACACTAATGCCGAGCCATGTAACTCTCACAGCAGCTGGCAGCCGCATTGGGTCGCAGAGGTAACCTACTATGATGGGGACTCCTGAAGAACCTCAGCTGCACTCGACTCGGGAAGTTTACATTTTATATTTCATTTCGTTCTTTATTAAACATCATAGTAATAAAATTAGTTTTTTACGCTTTGGCGAAAAACCACTGAAACAACATTCTGCCGAATGAACCGACCAAAGTTGAGGCGCAAGCGCCGCGTGAAATTTAACCTTTATATAAATAGATGAGCAGTTGGCCGGTGCGAAAAGATCATACTAGCACTAATACCGACAACCCACCAAAAAAACAAAGAGTTTATGCGTTCATGGCGAGGTAGACTGAGGATGGGAAGTGAATTACCTCACGTGAATCTCGTTGCACCCTCCTTTACATTTTATATTTCATTTTGTTTTTATTAAACATGAGCTAAATTAGTTACTTGGCGCTTGCGGAAAACCACTTGAAACATCATTGGTCGAATGTGAGCCCAAATTAGGCGCTATTAGAGGCAACTTTATATAAATAGATTGCGAAGCAGTTGGCGGTGCGATCATACCAGACGTGCGGTTTCAAGCAATGCACTCGATCTCATCGTAACTCCGCAGCTGCTTGCTTGTAACAGAGTAGGAGTACTAGGATGGGTGACTCCTCCGAGAAGCCTGTGTGTTGCACCTCGCTACATTATATTTTTTTGTCCTTTTATACAACACCGCAGCACAAATTAGTTACTATGCTTGGAAAAACCATTTGAAACATCATCGCCTAATGCGAGCCTCCAAATTTATAAGCCATGCAAGAGGTAACCTCTATAATAGATTGGCGCAGAGAGTCGGCGGTGCGATATCATACAAACATCCGTGACGGATTCCACTGCACTCCGATGCTGCTATTTTAAGGGCAGGGCAGATTCAGATGTGACCGGAAGTCTTTGTGCCTCCTTTACATTTTATATCATTTTGTTCTTTTATTAAACAGAGCATAAATTAGTTACTGGTTTTGAAAAACCACTTGAAACATCATTCGCGCAATGTGAGCCCAAATTGCAGTCGCGCTAGAGGTAAGCCTTATATATAGAATCACGCGAAGTTGACTGCGATACCGACCAATGCGGATCCCCGAACCTACCGCGTTGATTAGCGTGCGTTTGCCAGTAGTACTAGAGGGATGGTGACTCTCCTGGGAAAGTCTCGTTGCACCCCCTACATTTTATATTTTCATTTGTCTTTAATAAAACATCGAAGACAAATTAGTTACTTATGCTTATGCGGAAAAAACTACGTGATCATTAATTCAATGAACCAAAATTTAGCCAAAGCTTTCTAAGCGGCAGCTCTATATAAATAGAGATGCGCAAGAGTTGGACGTGCGCGACGGCACAATACTAATGCAATCGGAATCCCACTGAATTCCGCAAAAGTCGCCGAGTAGTAGATTCAGATACTCCCAGTCTGCATTGCACTCCTTACATTTTATATTTCACTTTGTTCTTTTATTAAACATCGTAAGACAAATTAAGATTTAAGGCGGAAAAATAAACCGCTCAAACATCATTGGTCGTAATGACTCAAATTCGAAGCTAGAAGTTCACAGAAGCGTACCTTTATTATAAAATAGATTGCAGAGTCTGGCCAGTGCGATCATACCAGCGGCATGCGCTGGGCCATCCAATCCGAGATGCTTGCAAGGGTAGAAAGAAACTGATGGTGACTCAAGAAGTTCGTCTGCAATTCTCTTTATTTTTATTTCATTTTGTTCTTTTATTAAAACATCAGAAGCACAAATTAGTTATTACGTATTGGAAAAAACCGCTTGCAAAAACACATTCATGGTTAACGTGACGCCGAAATTCGGTTGCCTCACGGGGGTAGCCTTTATATAAAATAGATCAAGTAAGAGTCGGCCACGGCAAGCATACGGCATTAATTAACGCGTGCTCACGTAACCTGCAGTAGCAAGTTGCAAAGAATATAGTAAGGACAAGTGAATTCCTCGGAAGTCCTCAAGGTAACTCCTCTCCTTTACATTTTATATATTTGTTCTTTATTAAACATGTAAGAAAATTAGTTATTTGTGGAAAAACCACCAGGCATGCTCTAACTCAAATCAGCGCAAATTGAACAGTATTCAAAGTCTTGGCAGCATCGTGAGCCCAAATTGGCGCAGCGGCCGCTTAACGGTGAGCGCCTTTTTTATAAATAGATGGCGCAAGCAGTTGGACTGCGCGTATTCGCGTTTAGCACTAATGTACTCAAAATGGCGCAAAGCTCCCACCACCGCACATTGCGATTAATGGTGTGCTGGGCTATGGCAGTAGCACCGGATGGGCACCGTAGTGCTCTGGTGTCTGCACCGGCATCCTTTACGTGAGGCGCGTCATGTAGTATATTTCATTTGTTCTTTTATTAAACATCAGAAGACAAATTACACGGCGCTGCGGAAAACCATCGTAACGGATTCATTCTGGCCGAATTAGTGAGCCCAAATTTGACGCCAAGCGCTAAGCGGGTAGCTTTATAAATATATTGCGCAAGAGCTGACGAAAAAACCGGCGCGGCCCATCATACCAGGCGCCGCTTAGACTAATGCGCACCTCATGATCCGGATCCAACTCGCGCATGCGGCTTGGGCGTAACCATGGGCGCAGAGGGTAATAGGCTTTACGAAGGTGACTCTCGGACCGTCTCTCAGTTTGGGGCGAGGCGATTAGGATGGGTGACTCTTTACATTTTATATATTTGAAAAACATTGTTCTTTGCGCGGAAAAAACTAAACATCGAAAGACATAATTAGTTACTTTGCGCTTATGAAAATACTTGAAACAAACATTCTACGAATGTGTGAGCTCAAATTCGTTAAAGCTGGCGGGGTAACTTATATAAATAGATCATCGCAAGAGTTGTGGTGGCGCATCATATCGGCACACAATCTGCGGATTCCATCACCTCAGTAGATGAAGGCTAAGGCGCAAGCAGAGTAGTGAACTAAGGACAGGTGACTCAAAGTCGTTGCACTCTTTACATTTTATATTTCATTTTGTTCTTTTATTAAACATCGAGTACATTAGTTATTTGCGCTTATAAAAAAACCAGAAAACATCATTCATTGAATGAGCCTAAATTAAGGCCGCAAGCGCTGGGTGGTAACCTCTTATATAATATAGAAGGTTGCTTCAAGAGAAGAATCATCACGATAATGCGCCGGATCCCATGAACTCAAGAGCTAAGCGTTGCGCGCAGTAGTACTCAGATGGGTGACCTGGAGAATCCTCGTGTTGCACCTCCTACACATTTTTATATTTCATTTTGTTCTTTATTAAACATCGAAGACAAATTAGTTATTTATGCGTGAAAAAAAAAATCATCTGAAATATCACAATAATAAATAACATACAAATATACAATATACAAATATACATATAAGATTAATACATAATAAAATAATATGTCCATCGTAATACAATATAATAGTGTAGTAGTAGAATATATATATGGAAGTATGTGTCTTTATAGTAATATAAATACAATATAAGAATAGTATATATAACTGTATATAATATATACACATATATGTAATATAATGTAATACTACTATACAATATATACAACATATAATATATATAATAAAAGATATATGTATAATATATATATACACATGTATATAACTAATAATATAACAGTAAAGATAAATAAACAAACATGCACATAATATGTTTCATCGTGCAAGTACGTATAAAAACCAAAACATCATTCGGTGAGCCCAAATTGCCAAGTTAATGGTCCTTTTATAAATAGACGCGCAAGAGTGGACTGGTTTGATAATACAGGCACTCAATTCGCAATTTGATTCATTAACCATGCGGAAGAGCGCGGGCCATGGTAGTACCAGGATGGGTGACTGGAGCTCCTCGTGTTGCGTTGCACCCCTCCTTACATTTTATATTTCATTTGTTTTTATAAAAAATCGTAGCACAAATTAGTTATTTATGCTTATGAAAAACCACTTGAAACAATCTTACGAATGAGGCCACCACCATCGCAAGAGTGGGTAGCCTTTATAATAAATAGAAAGCAAGAAAGGACAGGCGCGATGGACCAGCACTAATGCGGATCCCATCACTCATGCGTTTGTTTGTTTGAGAGAGAGTGAACTAGATGGTGACTCCTGGAAGAATCTCGTCGTATTGTTTTACATTTATATTTCATTTTGTTCTTTAAACATCGCACAAATTAGTTATATATGCGTTATTATGAAAACCACTTGAAACATCATTCTACGAATGTGAGTCCAAATGCAAAGCGCAAGGCAACACCTTATATCAATAGATTGCAAGAGGACCGGATATACAGGCATTAATGCACCTGATCCCATCAACTTCAGCAGTTAAGCGCTTGTTGGGCGCAGTACTTGGATGTGTGACCTTGAAAGTCTCGTTGCACACTCCTTACATTTTATATTTCATTTGTTCTTTTATTAAACATCAGTAGACAAATTAGTCACTTGTGTTTATATGGAATGAACCACTGAAACATCATTCGATCAATGTGAGCTCTAAATTGAAAGGTGGCGCACTAAGTAACCTTATATACAATAGGGCGCTAAGAGCTGACAGGCGATCATACGCGGCATAATGCAGGACCATCGTACCCAGTGCTTTGTGCCATGGAGTAGTACTAGGATGGTGACCTGGAGTCTGTTGCACCTCTTACATTTTATATTTCATTTGTTTTATTAAACATCGTAGACAATTAGTTATTTGTGTTTGGATGAAAATAACCATGAAACATCATTCGTCATTAATGCGAGCTCAATTAGTCCCATATGGGCAGCTTCTTTATATAAATAGATCAAGGCGCAAGAGCGATTTCAAAAGCATTGCCAAGGAATACTTAATTTATACGCATCGCGCCATGCAATCCCTCGCGCAGATAATGTTGTCGGGCGGTAGTAGTATGATGGTGACCACCCGAAGTCTCTCGTTGCCCTCTCACATATTTTATTTCATTTTGTCTCTTATTAAACATCGAGCACAAATTAGTTATTTCGTTATGCGCAAAACCAGCTGAAAACAAATATGGTCTACGACGAGCTCATC
The DNA here is from genome assembly GCA_025698475.1 of Gossypium anomalum. Taxonomy (NCBI): domain Eukaryota; kingdom Viridiplantae; phylum Streptophyta; class Magnoliopsida; order Malvales; family Malvaceae; genus Gossypium; species Gossypium anomalum. The sequence goes on from CM046964.1 coordinate 52,609,702, forward strand.
AAGTTAGCAGCCAACTGGGTAGCTTATAAATAGATTCGCAGAGCTGTGGAGTCAAAGCATCATACTGCATCAATGTGCGGATCACGAACTCCGTGAGTTACTTGGCGCTTTGGCGATATCTAGGTGGTGACTTCTTGTAAGTCTCGTTGCGCCTCGCTCTTACATTTTTATATTTCATTTTGCCTTATTAAACATCGAGCACAAATTAGCATATCATGTTACTACGGAAACCACTTGAAACATCATTGGCGAATGAGCTCAAATTAAGCAAGCGGTAGCGGCACGTAACCTATATAAATAGATTGCACATGAGCGATTCTGGTTTGCGATCACATAAACACTAATGCGATCCCATCAGTAACTCAAAGCGCAAGTGTTGGGCAGAAGTAGTATTTGTGGATGGTGACTCTTGAGAAATCCCTGTGTTGCACCTCCTTTACATTGTTATATTTCATTTGTTGTTTATTAAACATCAGTAAGAAAATTAGTTATTTCATGTAATTGCGGAAAAAACCACTTGAAACATCATCTGGTCATGTGAGCCCACCAAGTTTTAGTTGGTTACGCGGGTAGGGTAGCCTTATATAAATAGATTAGTGAGTTGGCCGGCAAGGATCATACCACAAAGACTAATGGCAATCAATGCACAGGATCGTTCTCTCTTAACATGATCGCTAAGTTAAGGGCGTGTTTAAGCGAGAGTAGTAAAAGATCAGACCGGGAAGTCTGTGTTGCACCTCCTCCTTTTTTATATTTCATTTGTTCTTTTACTAAACATGAGAGCACAAATTAGTTAGTTAGTTGGTTGATGAAAACCACTGAAACATCATTCACGAACGTGTGAGCCCAAATCTCAAGTCACGGTAGCCTTATATATAAATAGATTCGCGCAAAGAGTTGTGGCATACCGCAAGATCTGATGACTGCTTGGAGGTTGCATCGTAGGATGCACCTGTTGCATCGTATTCTCACATTTATTATTTGATGAAAAAACCACGAAACGTGGTTAAGCGAGATGCGTGCGATATACGCACAATATCGGATGAACCGATACGGCTTGGTCCTCTCAAAGTCGGTTGCACTCTCTCTTATTTTTATATTTCATTTGTTTTTTATTAAACATGTAGCGTGAGCACAAATTAGTTATTTTGCTTGGAAAACCATAAACATCATTCTTCGAATGAGCCGAGCCCAAATTGGCAGCACTGGGCAGCTTATATATAATAGATTGTGCGAAGTTGACGTGAGTTGGAGCACCGACTAATGCCGATCCCACTAATTCGCGTTGTCTGTTTGGGAGAGAGAGATTAGAGTATGGTGAACCTGGGAAGTCTCTTGCACTCCTCTTTACATTTTATAATTCATTTTGTTCTTTATTAAACATCGAAGACAAATTAGTTATTGGCGTAAAAACCACTTAACATCATTGGCCAATGAGTCATCAGCGTCAAGACAACCGCCGCATGCGTAACCTTTAGAAATAGATGGCGCGGGAGTTGTGCAAATTGGATCATACCGGCTAATGCAGGATTCCATCGAACTCCAAGTTAGGCGTTTGTTAGTACTGGGGTGCCTCTGGAAGTCGGTGCACCTCTTACATTTTATAATTCATTTGTTCTTTACTAAACATCGAAAAGATTATTAGGCGTACCAACCACTTGAAACTTCATTCATCGAACGCGAGCCCAAATCGAAGCTGCTCAACACGCCGCGCTTAAAGCGGCAGCTTTAGAGAAATAGATCAAGGATCCAAGCAAGATTCAGCCAAGACGAATCGAATCGCACTTAAGTAGTAGTAGGATAGATGAGCTGGACCCTCCTTTACATTTTGTTGTTTTATTAAACATCCATCAAGTGCTTATTATGCTAAAAAACCACTTGAAACATCAGCGAAGCAAGGCAAAGGGTAACTTGACTGATGATCATAAGTGATCCCGCCCATGTACGACTCCGCAAAGCGTGTTTGCTTGGGTGACCTCCAGTGAAGTCCTCGTGTTGCACCTCCTTTACATTTTTATATTTCATTTTGGTTTTTACATCATCAGAAAATTAGTTACTTATGCGTGCGGAAACCACTAAACACTTATTGGTGGCCGACGTGAGCCCAAATTGCAAGCGCCAAGCTGTGCCATGCAGTGGTAGCTTTATATAAATAAATCATGCAAGAGTGGCCAGTCATACCATACCGTACAACAGTGATACGGTTCAGCTCGCTCGATGCCGTTGGCGAGAGGAGTAGCACAGATAGTGACTGTGAAGTCTCCTTGCACCCTCCTATACATTTTTATATTTCATTTGTTGTTTACTAAACAACAGAAAGTACAAAAATTGAATTAGTTTTGCTGCTTATATGGAAACCACTGAAAATATAGTACCACGTGAGACGCTGCCATGTAACTTCCTATATAAAATAGATGGCAAGAGATGACTAGGGCGCGCAGTAGTAAGATGGGTGACCTCTGAAGTCCCACGGACAAATTAGTTAGTTGGCGCTTGAAACCAAGTAACGCAAGTTCGTTTGCAGTAGCAGTACAGATGGTGTCTGAAGTCCTGTATGCACTCCTCTATTTATTTTTATTTCATTTTTGTTTATTTAACATATAGACAAATTGGTTACTATATGCAATTTTCATCGAGCTTCTAACCGTTGTGACGTGGCATTGAATTATACATTCTGCTGCTAGGCAGCATGATGTAGTGAGCCAAATTCAAGTGAAACAAGCTAAGTGACTTGGATAGCTCAAGTTTATATAAATAGGTTGCAAGACTGATTATGCGGGACAATGTGCACCTCATGTACTCGCTGGCGGAAGGCAGCAAGCAGGTACTGATGGTGTCTGAAGTCTGGTGCCTCATTTTTTATATTTCATTTGTCTCTTACTAAACATGAGATGTACAATTAATGCGCTTACTATACGAAAACCCCAAGCGTAATTAGTACATGAGCTCAAATTTGACTGCTTTATAGAAATATCTAAGAGTTGTGACGACTAAAGACTAATACGCGGATCTTGATCAACCGCTGTTTAGTACTAGGAAGTAGTTATTTGAAAAAAAACAACTTGAAACATCATTCGCGTACTCAGACGGCCCTTCGTAGTACACTGACAAATGGTTTGTGAGACAACAACGCCGCAAGAGCTCAGATCTACAAGTGCGCACTCACTAAGCGGAGAACTTTTCAATGCTTTATTATTTCTTATTTTGTTCTTTTTTTTTACTACAATCACACAAATTTAGGCTACGAAAACATAAATACGTAGATCGGCATGAGCCAAATTCAATCATGCCGCGGCTGGCTATAGAAATAGCTGGCGTAGGAGTTGACTTGCGCATGACCAGTTGCATGCCGATCATAGCTTTACTAATGGAGGCCATGATCTATGAGATGCGCAGCGCAGCACAGAGAAATAGCTTGATTATTGACAGCATATCAAAAGACTGGCAAGGGGGCAGACTTTTGTTCGCCGAGCGGAGTAGTTTTATAAATAAATAAGAGTTGACAAGAGGATCGACTTGAACTCGCGCATTTAGTTTTATATTTCATTTTGTTCTTTTATTAAACATCGTAGCACAAATTAGTTACTTGCGCATGCGGAAAAAACCTTGAAACATCATTCGGCCGAATGTGAGCCCAAATTCGAGCGCTAAGCGCGCTAAAGGGTAGCCTTTATATAAATAGCTTGCGCAAGAGTTGATGGGTGCGATCACACCAAAGACTAATGCACCCGATCCCATCAGAACTCCGCAGTTAAGCGTGCTTGGGCGAGAGTAGTACTAGGATGGGTGACCTCCTGGGAAGTCCTCGTGTTGCACGCCTCCTTTACATTTTTATATTTCATTTTGTTCTCTCATTAAACATCGTGGCACAAATTAGTTATTTACGTTTTGCGTGAAAAAACCACTTGAAACATCATTCATTCGGCGGAATGTGAGCCCAAATTTGAAGCGCAAGCGCGCTAAGGGTAGCCTTTATATAAATAGATTATACAAGAGTTGATTGGGTGCGATCATACCAAAGACTAATGCACGGATCCCATCGTAACTCCGCATTAAGCGTGCTTGGGCGAGTAGTACTACTAGGATGGGTGACTCAGGAAGTCCCTGTAGCCCTTGATGGGTGCGATCATACCAAGACTAATGCACCGGATCCCATCGAAGTCCTCGTGTTGCACCCTCCTTTACATTTTTATATTTCATTTTGTTCTTTTATTAAACATCGTAGCACAAATTAGTTATTTGCGTTTTGCGGAAAAAAACCACTAGAAACATCATTTGGTCGAATGTGAGCCCAAATCGAAGACAAATTAGTTAAGCTATGCGGAAAAAAAGCGCTAGGGGTAGCCTTTATATAAATAGATTATATAAAGAGTTATACAAGAGTTGACGGTGCGATCATACCAGCACTAATGCATCGGATCCCATCAGAACTCCGCAGTTAAGCGTGCTTGGGCGAGAGTAGTACTAGGATGGGTGACCTCCTGGGAAGTCCTCGTGTTGCACCCCCTTTACATTTTTATGTTTCATTTTGTTCTTTTACTAAACATCGTAGCACAAATTAGTTAGTTGCGTTTTGCGGAAAAAATCACTTGAAACATCATTTGGTCGAATGTGAGACCAAATTCAAGCTCAAGCGCTAAAGGGGTAGCCTTTATATAAATAGATTGCGCAAGAGTTGACGGGCGCGATCATACCAAAGTACAATTGTACCGGATCCCATCAGAACTCTGCAGTTAAGCGTGCTTGGGCGAGAGTAGTACTAGGATGGGTGACCTCCTGGGAAGTCCTCGTGTTGCACCCTCCTTTACATTTTTATATTTCATTTTGTTCTTTTATTAAACATCGTGAGCACAAATTAGTTACTTGCGCGTTTTGCGGAAAAAACCACTTGAAACATCATTCGGTCGAATGTGAGCCCAAATTCGAAGCGCAAGCGCGCTAAAGGGTAGCCTTTATATAAATAGCTTGCGCAAGAGTTGATTGGTGCGATCATACCAGCAATAATGCACCGGATCCCATCAGAACTCCGCAGTTAAGCGTGCTTGGGCGATAGTAGTACTAGGATGGGTGACCCCCTGGGAAGTCCTCGTGTCGCACGCCTCCTTTACCTTTTTATATTTCATTTTGTTCTTTTATTAAACATCGTAGCACAAATTAGTTACTTGCGTTTTGCGGAAAAAACCACTTGAAACATCATTCGGTCGAATGTGAGCCCAAATTTGAAGCGCAAGCGCGCTAAGGGGTAGCCTTTATAGAAATAGATTGCGCAAGAGTTGACGGGTGCGATCATACCAGCACTAATGCACCGGATCCCATCAGAACTCCGTAGTTAAGCGTGCTTGGGCGAGAGTAGTACTAGTATGGGTGACCTCTGGGAAGTCCTCGTGTTGCACCCCTCCTTTACATTTTTATATTTCATTTTGTTCTTTTACTAAACATCGTAGCACAAATTAGTTAGTTGCGTTTTGCGGAAAAAAACCACTTGAAACATCATTCGGTCGAATGTGAGCCCAAATTCGAAGCTCAAGCGCGCTAAGGGGTAGCCTTTATATAAATAGATTGCACAAGAGTTGACGGGCGCGATCATACCAGTACTAATGTACCGGATCCCATCAGAACTTTGCAGCTAAGCGTGCTTGGGCGAGAGTAGTACTAGGATGGGTGACCTCCTGGGAAGTCCTCGTGTTGCACTCCTCCTTTACATTTTTATATTTCATTTTGTTCTTTTATTAAACATCGTAGCACAAATTAGTTATTTGCGTTTTGCGGAAAAAAACCACTTGAAACATCATTCGGTCGAATGTGAGCCCAAATTTGAAGCGCAAGCGCGCTAAGGGGTAGCCTTTAGAGAAATAGATTGCGCAAAAGTTGACGGGTGCGATCAAACCAGCACTAATGCACCGGATCCCATCAGAACTCCGCAGTGAAGCATGCTTTGGCGAGAGCAGAACTAGGATGGGTGACCTCCTAGGAAGTCCTCGTGTTGCACCCCTCCTTTACATTTTTATATTTCATTTTGTTCTTTTATTAAACATCGTAGCACAAATTAGTTATTTGCGTTTTGCGGAAAAAAACCACTTGAAACATCATTTGGTCGAATGTGAGCCCAAATTCGAAGCGCAAGCGCGCTAAGGGGTAGCCTTTATATAAATAGATTATACAAGAGTTGACGGGTGCGATCATACCAGCACTAATGCATCGGATCCCATCAGAACTCCGCAGTTAAGCGTGCTTGGGCGAGAGTAGTACTAGGATGGGTGACCTCCTGGGAAGTCCTCGTGTTGCACCCCTCCTTTACATTTTTATGTTTCATTTTGTTCTTTTACTAAACATCGTAGCACAAATTAGTTAGTTGCGTTTTGCGGAAAAAAATCACTTGAAACATCATTCGGTCGAATGTGAGACCAAATTCGAAGCTCAAGCGCGCTAAGGGGTAGCCTTTATATAAATAGATTGCACAAGAGTTGACGGGCGCGATCATACCAGTACTAATGTACCGGATCCCATCAGAACTCTGCAGCTAAGCGTGCTTGGGCGAGAGTAGTACTAGGATGGGTGACCTCCTGGGAAGTCCTCGTGTTGTACCCCTCCTTTACGTTTTTATATTTCATTTTGTTCTTTTATTAAACATCGTAGCACAAATTAGTTACTTGCGTTTTGCGGAAAAAAACCACTTGAAACATCATTCGGTCGAATGTGAGCCCAAATTCGAAGCGCAAGCGCGCTAAGGGGTAGCCTTTATATAAATAGATTATACAAGAGTTGTGGGTGCGATCATACCAAAGCACTAATGCATCGGATCCCATCAGAACTCCGCAGTTAAGCGTGCTTGGGCGAGAGTAGTACTAGGATGGGTGACCTCTTGGGAAGTCCTCGTGTTGCACCCTCCTTTACATTTTTATATTTCATTTTGTTCTTTTATTAAACATCGTAGCACAAATTAGTTATTTGCGTTTTGCGGAAAAAACCACTTGAAACATCATTCGGTCGAATGTGAGCCCAAATTCGAAGCGCAAGCGCGCTAAGGGGTAGCCTTTATATAAATAGATTGCGCAAGAGTTGACGGGTGCGATCATACCAGCACTAATGCATCGGATCCCATCAGAACTCCGCAGTTAAGCGTGCTTGGGCGAGAGTAGTACTAGGATGGGTGACCTCTTGGGAAGTCCTCGTGTTGCACCCCTCCTTTACATTTTTATGTTTCATTTTGTTCTTTTACTAAACATCGTAGCACAAATTAGTTAGTTGCGTTTTGCGGAAAAAAATCACTTGAAACATCATTCGGTCGAATGTGAGACCAAATTCGAAGCTCAAGCGCGCTAAGGGGTAGCCTTTATATAAATAGATTGCGCAAGAGTTGACGGGCGCGATCATACCAGTACAATTGTACCGGATCCCATCAGAACTCTGCAGCTAAGCGTGCTTGGGCGAGAGTAGTACTAGGATGGGTGACCTCCTGGGAAGTCCTCGTGTTGCACCCCTCCTTTACATTTTTATATTTCATTTTGTTATTTTATTAAACATCGTAGCACAAATTAGTTACTTGCGTTTTGCGGAAAAAAACCACTTGAAACATCATTCGGTCGAATGTGAGCCCAAATTCGAAGCGCAAGCGCGCTAAAGGGTAGCCTTTATATAAATAGCTTGCGCAAGAGTTGACTGGTGCGATCATACCAGCAATAATGCACCGGATCCCATCAGAACTCCGCAGTTAAGCGTGCTTGGGCGATAGTAGTACTAGGATGGGTGACCTCCTGGGAAGTCCTCGTGTTGCACCCCTCCTTTACATTTTTATATTTCATTTTGTTCTTTTATTAAACATCGTAGCACAAATTAGTTACTTGCGTTTTGCGGAAAAAAACCACTTGAAACATCATTCGGTCGAATGTGAGCCCAAATTTGAAGCGCAAGCGCGCTAAGGGGTAGTCTTTATAGAAATAGATTGCGCAAGAGTTGACGGGTGCGATCATACCAGCACTAATGCACCGGATCCCATCAGAACTCCGCAGTTAAGCGTGCTTGGGCGAGAGTAGTACTAGGATGGGTGACCTCCTGGGAAGTCCTCGTGTTGCACCCCTCCTTTACATTTTTATATTTCATTTTGTTCTTTTACTAAACACCGTAGCACAAATTAGTTAGTTGCGTTTTGCGGAAAAAAACCACTTGAAACATCATTCGGTCGAATGTGAGCCCAAGTTCGAAGCTCAAGCGCGCTAAGGGGTAGCCTTTATATAAATAGATTGCACAAGAGTTGACGGGCGCGATCATACCAGTACTAATGTACCGGATCCCATCAGAACTTTGCAGCTAAGCGTGCTTGGGCGAGAGTAGTACTAGGATGTGTGACCCACTGGGAAGTCCTCGTGTTGCACCCCTCCTTTACATTTTTATATTTCATTTTGTTCTTTTATTAAACATCGTAGCACAAATTAGTTATTTGCGTTTTGCGGAAAAAAACCACTTGAAACATCATTCGGTCGAATGTGAGCCCAAATTTGAAGCGCAAGCGCGCTAAGGGGTAGCCTTTATATAAATAGATTGCGCAAAAGTTGATGGGTGCGATCAAACCAAAGCACTAATGCACGGATCCCATCGAACTCATGAGTTGAAGCATGCTTGGGCGAGAGTAGTACTAGGATGGGTGACCTCCTAGGAAGTCCTCGTGTTGCACCCCTCCTTTACATTTTTATATTTCATTTTGTTCTTTTATTAAACATCGTAGCACAAATTAGTTATTTGCGTTTTGCGGAAAAAACCACTTGAAACATCATTCGGTCGAATGTGAGCCCAAATTCGAAGCGCAAGCGCGCTAAGGGGTAGCCTTTATATAAATAGATTGCGCAAGAGTTGACGGGTGCGATCATACCAAAGCACTAATGCATTGGATCCCATCGAACTCCGCATGATTAAGCGTGCTTGGCGAGAGTAGTACTAGGATGGGTGACCTCCTGGGAAGTCCTCGTGTTGCACCCCTCCTTTACATTTTTATGTTTCATTTTGTTCTTTTACTAAACATCGTAGCACAAATTAGTTAGTTGCGTTTTGCGGAAAAAAATCACTTGAAACATCATTCGGTCGAATGTGAGACCAAATTCGAAGCTCAAGCGCGCTAAGGGGTAGCCTTTATATAAATAGATTGCACAAGAGTTGATGGGTGCGATCATACCAGCACTAATGTACCGGATCCCATCAGAACTCTGCAGTTAAGCGTGCTTGGGCGAGAGTAGTACTAGGATGGGTGACCTCCTGGGAAGTCCTCGTGTTGTACCCCTCCTTTACGTTTTTATATTTCATTTTGTTCTTTTATTAAACATCGTAGCACAAATTAGTTACTTGCGTTTTGCGGAAAAAAACCACTTGAAACATCATTCGGTCGAATGTGAGCCCAAATTCGAAGCGCAAGCGCTAAGGGGTAGCCTTTATATAAATAGATTGCGCAAGAGTTGACGGGTGCGATCATACCAGCACTAATGCACCGGATCCCATCAGAACTCCGCAGTTAAGCGTGCTTGGGCGAGAGTAGTACTAGGATGGGTGACCTCCTGGGAAGTCCTCGTGTTGCACCCCTCCTTTACATTTTTATATTTCATTTTGTTCTTTTATTAAACATCGTAGCACAAATTAGTTATTTGCGTTTCGCGGAAAAAACCACTTGAAACATCATTCGGTCGAATGTGAGCCCAAATTCGAAGCGCAAGCGCGCTAAGGGGTAGTCTTTATAGAAATAGATTGCGCAGAGAGTTGATGGGTGCGATCATACCAGCACTAATGCACCGGATCCCATCAGAACTCCGCAGTTAAGCGTGCTTGGGCGAGAGTAGTACTAGGATGGGTGACCTCCTGGGAAGTCCTCGTGTTGCACCCCTACTTTACATTTTTATATTTCATTTTGTTCTTTTATTAAACATCGTAGCACAAATTAGTTAGTTGCGTTTTGCGGAAAAAAACCACTTGAAACATCATTCGGTCGAATGTGAGCCCAAATTCGAAGCTCAAGCGCGCTAAGGGGTAGCCTTTATATAAATAGATTGCGCAAGAGTTGACGGGCGCGATCATACCAGTACTAATGTACGGATCCCATCGTAACTCATGCTAAAGCGTGCTTGGGCGAGAGTAGTACTAGGATGTGTGACCCCCTGGGAAGTCCTCGTGTTGCACTCCTCCTTTACATTTTTATATTTCATTTTGTTCTTTTATTAAACATCGTAGCACAAATTAGTTACTTGCGTTTTGCGGAAAAAAACCACTTGAAACATCATTCGGTCGAATGTGAGCCCAAATTTGAAGCGCAAGCGCGCTAAGGTGTAGCCTTTAGAGAAATAGATTGCGCAGGAGTTGACGGGTGCGATCATACCAGCACTAATGCACCGGATCCCATCAGAACTCCGCAGTTAAGCGTGCTTGGGCGAGAGTAGTACTAGGATGGGTGACCTCCTAGGAAGTCCTCGTGTTGCACCCCTCCTTTACATTTTTATATTTCATTTTGTTCTTTTACTAAACATCGTAGCACAAATTAATTAGTTGCGTTTTGCGGAAAAAAACCACTTGAAACATCATTCGGTCGAATGTGAGCCCAAATTCGAAGCGCAAGCGCGCTAAGGGGTAGCCTTTATATAAATAGATTGCGCAAAAGTTGACGGGTGCGATCAAACCAGCACTAATGCACCGGATCCCATCAGAACTCCGCAGTGAAGCATGCTTTGGCGAGAGCAGTACTAGGATGGGTGACCTCCTAGGAAGTCCTCGTGTTGCACCCCTCCTTTACATTTTTATATTTCATTTTGTTCTTTTATTAAACATCGTAGCACAAATTAGTTATTTGCGTTTTGCGGAAAAAAACCACTTGAAACATCATTTGGTCGAATGTGAGCCCAAATTCGAAGCGCAAGCGCGCTAAGGGGTAGCCTTTATATAAATAGATTGTGCAAGAGTTGACGGGTGCGATCATACCAGCACTAATGCATCGGATCCCATTAGAACTCCGCAGTTAAGCGTGCTTGGGCGAGAGTAGTACTAGGATGGCTCACCTCCTGGGAAGTCCTCGTGTTGCACCCCTCATTTACATTTTTATATTTCATTTTGTTCTTTTGATAAACATCGTAGCACAAATTAGTTAGTTGCGTTTTGCCGAAAAAAAACCTCTTAAAACATCATTCGGTCGAATGTGAGCCTAAATTCGAAGCGCAAGCGCGCTAAGGGGTAGCTTTTATATAAATAGATTGCGCAAGAGTTGACGGGTGCGATCATACCAGCACTAATGCACCGGATTCCATCAGAACTCCGCAGTTCAGCGTGCTTGGGAGAGATTAGTATTAGGATGGGCGACCTCCTGGGAACTCCTCGTGTTGCACTCCTTCTTTATATTTTCATATTTCATTTTGTTCTTTTATTAAACATCGTAGCACAAATTAGTTACTTGCGTTTTGCGGAAAAAAACCACTTGAAACATCATTCGGTCGAATGTGAGCCCAAATTCGAAGCGCAAGCGCGCTAAGGGGTAGCCTTTATATAAATAGATTGCGCAAGAGTTGACCGGTGCGATCATACCAACACTAATGGACCGGATCCCATCAGAACACCGCCGTTATGCGTGCTTAGGCGAGAGTAGTACTAGGATGGGTGACCTCCTGGGAAGTCCTTGTGTTGCACCCCTCTTTTACGTTTTTATATTTCATTTCGTTCTTTTATTAAACATCGTAGCACAAATTAGTTATTTATGTTTTACGAAAAAAAGCACTTGAAACGTCATTCGGTCGAATATGAGCCCAAATTTGAGGCGCAAGTGCGCTAAGGGATAGCCTTTCTATAAATAGATTGTGCAAGAGTTGACGGGTGCGATCATACCAGCACTAATGCACCGGATCCCATTAGAACTCCGCAGCTAAGCCTGCTTGGGCGTGAGTAGTACTAGGGTGGGTGACCTCCTGAGAAGTCCTCATGTTGCACCCCTACTTACATTTTTATATTTCATGTATTTTCATTTTGTTCTTTTATTAAACATCGTAGCAGAAATTAGTTATTTGCGTTGTGCGAAAAAAATCACTTGAAACGTCATTCGGTCGAATATGAGCCCAAATTCGAGGCGCAAATGTGCTAAGGGGTAGCCTTTATATAAATAGATTGCGCAAGAGTTGACGGGTGCGATCATACCAGCACTAATGCACTAGATCCCATCAGAACTCCGCAGTTAAGCGGGCTTGGGCGAGAGTAGTACTAGGATGGGTGACCTCCTGGGAAGTCCTCGTGTTGCACCCCTCCTTACATTGTTATATTTCATGTAATTTCATTTTGTTCTTTTATTAAACATCGTAGCACAAATTAGTTATTTGCGTTTTGCGAAAAAAATCACTTGAAACGTCATTCGGTCGAATATGAGCCCAAATTCGAGGCGCAAGTGCGCTAAGCGGTAGCCTTTATATGAATAGATTGCGCAAGAGTTAACGGGTGCGATCATACCAGCACTAATGCACCGGATCCCATTAGAACTTCGCAGCTATGCGTGCTTGGGCGAGAGCAGTACTAGGATGGGTGACCTCCTGGGAAGTCCTCGTGTTGCACCCCTCCTTTACATTTTTATATTTCATTTTGTTCTTTTATTAAACATCGTAGCACAAATTAGTTATTTGCATTTTGCGGAAAAAAACCACTTGAAACGTCATTCGGTCGAATGTGAGCCCAAATTCGAAGCTCAAGCGCGCTAAGGGGTAGCCTTTATATAAATAAATTGCGCAAGAGTTGACGGGCACGATCATACTAGTACTAATGTACCGGATCCCATCAGAACTCTGCAGCTAAGCGTGCTTGGGCGAGAGTAGCACTAGGATGGGTGACCTCCTGGGAAGTCCTCGTGTTGCACCCCTCCTTTACATTTTTATATTTCATTTTGTTCTTTTATTAAACATCGTAGCACAAATTAGTTATTTACATTTTGGGAAAAAAATCAGTTGAAACGTCATTCGGTCGAATATGAGCCAAAATTCGAGGTGCAACTGCGCTAACGGGTAGCCTTTATATAAATAGATTGCGCAAGAGTTGACGGGTGCGATCATACCAGTACTAATGCACCGGATCCCATCAGAACTACGCAGCTAAGCGTGCTTGGGCGAGAGTAGTCCTAGGATGGGTGACCCCCTAGGAAGTCCTCGTGTTGTACCCCTTCTTACATTTTTATATTTCATGTAATTTCATTTTGTTCTTTTATTAAACATCGTAGCAGAAATTAGTTATTTGCGTTTTGCGAAAAAAATCAATTGAAACGTCATTCGGTCGAATATGAGCCCAAATTCGAGGCGCAAGTGCGTTAAGCGGTAGCCTTTATATAAATAGATTGTGCAAGAGTTAACGGGTGCGATCATACCAGCACTAATGCACCGGATCCCATCAGAACTCCGCAGTTAAGCGTGCTTGGGCGAGAGCAGTACTAGGATGGGTGACCTCCTGGGAAGTCCTCGTGTTGCACCCCTCCTTTACATTTTTATATTTCATTTTGTTCTTTTATTAAACATCGTAGCACAAATTAGTTATTTGCGTTTTGCGAAAAAAATCAATTGAAACGTCATTTGGTCGAATATGGGCCCAAATTCGAGGCGCAAGTGTGCTAAGCGGTAGCCTTTATATAAATAGATTGCGCAAGAGTTGACGGGTGCGATCATACCAGCACTAATGCACCGGATCCCATCTGAACTACGCAGCTAAGCGTGCTTGGGCGAGAGTAGTCCTAGGATGGGTGACCTCCTGGGAAGTCCTCGTGTTGCACCCCTTCTTACATTTTTATATTTCATGTAATTTCATTTTGTTCTTTTATTAAACATCGTAGCATAAATTAGTTATTTGCGTTTTGCGAAAAAAATCGCTTGAAACGTCATTCGGTCGAATATGAGCCCAAATTCGAGGCGCAAGTGCGCTAAGGGGTAGCCTTTATATAAATATATTGCGCAAGAGTTGATGGGTGCGATCATACCAGCACTAATGCACCGGATCCCATCAGAACTCCGCAGTTAAGCGTGCTTGGGCGAGAGTAGTACTTGGATAGGTGACCTCCTGGGAAGTCCTCGTGTTGCACCCCTCCTTACATTTTTATATTTCATGTAATTTTATTTTCTTCTTTTATTGAACATCGTAGCACAAATTAGTTATTTACGTTTTGCGAAAAAAATCACTGGGAACGTCATTCGGTCGAATATGAGCCCAAATCCGAGGTGCAAGTGCGCTAAGGGGTAGCTTTTATATAAATAGATTGCGCAAGAGTTGACGGGTGCGATCATACCAGCACTAATGCACCGGGTCCCATCCGGACTCCACAGTCAAGCGTGCATGGGCGAGTGTAGTACTAGGATGGGTGGCCTCCTGGGAAATCCTCGTGTTGCACGCCTCATTACATTTTATATATATTTTTATTCTTTTATTTTTTTACATCGTAACACTAATTAGTTATTTGCGTTTTACGAAATAAATCACTTGAAACATTATTTGGTTGAATTTGAATCCAAGTTCGAGGCGCAAGTGCGCTAGTGGGTAGCCTTTATATAAATAGATTGCGCAAGAGTTGACGGGTGCGATCATACCAGCACTAATGCACAGGATCCCATCAGAGCTCTACAGTGAAGCATGCTTGGGCGAGAGTAGTACTTGGATGGGTGACCTCCTTGGAGGTCCTCGTGTTGCACTACTCCTGACATTTTAAATTTTATTTTATTCTTTTATTTTTTTAAACATCGTTTATCTAATTAGTTATTTACGTTTTGCGAAATAAATCACTTGAAACGTTATTTGGTCAAATTTGAATCCAAATTCGAGGCGCAAGTGTACTAAGGGGTAGCCTTTATATAAATAGATTGCGCAGGAGTTGACGGGTGCGATCATACCAGCACTAATGCACCGGATCCCGTCAAAAACTCCACAGTTAAGCGTGGTTGGGCGAGAGTAGTACTAGGATGGGTGACCTCCTTGGAAGTCCTCATGTTGCACAGCTCCTTACATTTTATATTTCGTGTAATTTTATTTTATTCTTTAATTAAACATCGTTTAACTAATTAGTTATTTGCGTTTTGCGAAATAAATCACTTGAAACGGTATTCTGTCGAAGTTGAAGCCAAATTTGAGGCACAAGTGCGCTAAGGGGTAGCTTTTATATAAATAGATTGTGCAACAGTTGACGGGTGCGTTCATACCAGCACTGATGCACTGGATCCCATCATAACTTCGTAGTTAAGCGTGCTTCGGGTATTGGTCTCTCATAGTCTCCTCAGGTTCCCATGTGGCTTCTTCGACTCTATGTCTACGCCATAAGACTTTCACAAGTGCTATACTCTTATTCCTAAGCTGTTTAACCTCTCGAGCCAAAATCTTGACTGGCTCTTCACCTTAAGTCATATCTGATTGAATCTTGACTCTACTGGTGCAATCACGTGGGAATGGTCTGAACGGTAACGTCGTAACATGGACACATGGAATACATCGTGAATCTTTTCCAACTCGGATGGCAATGCCAATAGGTATGCTACCAGTCCAATCCTTTCGATCACCTCATAAGGCCCAATAAACCATGGGATTAATTTGCCTTTCCTTCCGAATCGGAGGACTTTCTTCCACAGGGACACTTTCACAAACACCTTATCATCGACTTGAAACTGAATTTCCTTTCGTTTCAAATCCGCGTTGGATTTTTGTCTATCTGAAGCAGCTCTCAAGCAATCATGAATCACCTTTACCTTCTCTTTGGTCTCTTTGACTAAATCGACCTCGTAAATCTGACTCTCTCTAAGTTCTTCCCAATATAGGGGCATTCGACACTTGCGTCCATACAAGGCCTCATAAGACGCCATTTTCAGACTCGACTGATAGCTATTGCTGTAGGCGAATTCAACTAGGGGTAAGTAGTTTTCCCAATTTTTTTGAAATTCGAGAATACAACACCGCAACATTTCTTCTAAGATCTGAATTACTCTCTCCAATTGGCTGTCGGTTTGAGGGTGAAATGCAGTGCTAAAATTCAGTTTTTTTCCCAACGCCTCTTGCAACTTCTTCCAAAATCGCGAGGTAAACCTCGGATCTCTATCCGAAATAATTGACAAGGGCACTTCATGAAGTCTCATTGTAACAACCTAATTTTCAGTGGTATAGGGAATAGAGATTTGAGATCACTAAATCCGACGGGTGATTTAAAAATTTAGTAAATTAATATCTATGAGTCAAATGTGAATATAAAAGCATTTTTGAATCAGTGAATTTGGTGATTTAAAAGAATTAATTAGGTAAATTGGGTCAAGAATGAGGCATCGAGACCTCGACTTCGTAAATCGAGCCATAAATATTTTTAGAAATATTTATGGAGTGTTGGTGAGGTAGTATTAAAATTTAGTCAGAAAATTTTAACGTTTGGGTAGTTAATTAAATAAAAAGAACTAAATTGAAAAAGGTATAAAAGTTGCTAAAATGATTAAATAGCTCAATTGTTAAATTAGGAAGGACCTAAAGTGCAAATAAGCCCAAAGGAGATATTTTGGGCAGCAATAGCTGAGAAAAATCAGAAAATGGGTGAAATAAGGGTAAAATTGGAAAATTGCCAAAATTAACTAAATAAAAATGGGACTAAATTGGAATATCTAGAATTCTCTTCATTTCTCTTCATATTTATCAGCTGAAAAACAGCCATGGAGGAGGGTTCAAGCTGGTTTTCATACTCTAGCTTCATGTAAGTTTAATTCTTGCTTTTTCCTTAAACTTTTTATGTTTTTGAACTTTTACAATTGGGTCCAACTTACTATTTCATTAGTTTTTGATTTCCATGGCTAATTTTTGAAGTTGTTATGGATGATTACTGGAAGAATATGATGAATAAACATAGAATTGAAGCTTTAATTTTGATATATGGTGATTTTATCAAGTAAAATTGATGAAAATTGGTTTAGGACCTAATTGTGAAAGAGTTTGGAATTAAGGTCTAGTGTTAAAGTTCTGGTTTTCAAGGATTATGAAGTAGTTTAAAATGATAGAATAAAGTATTAAATGAGAAAAATTAACTCAATTGAGGAGTTAATTAAGCAAGGATTGAATTGTATGAATTATGAAATTTGGGGCAAAATGGAAATCAATATTTTGCACTAAAACTGTTTTGGGCAGCAGCAGTAGTCTAATTTTCAAAAATCACCAAAAATTGTAGAAATCGAATTAGAGGATGAATAAAAGATGAAATTAAATATTATTTAGTCTAGTTTCTTATAAAAGAAATTATGTAAGCAGTGGAATTTTAAATCATGAGATACAATAACTTTTGTGAGACAAGGTCAGAATGATTTTGGGTTCCCCTGTTCTGAGTTTGTAAAATCATCAAAAATTGAATAAAAATAATTAGGGGCTTAAATTTATATTTTTAGAACCCTGAATGAGTCTATTTTCATGAGAAACAAACTAGGACATCATTCAAATCCTGTACGAGAAGATAATTAATTTTTAGTGATGAAGGGTCGGAACTGTTAGACAGCAGAATAGGGGAGATTTCAATGAATAAAATGTATTAATTGACCCAACTAAAAATTCTAAAAATTTTATGGTAAGAATATATGTGAGTCTAGTTTCAGGGAAAATTATAGAATCTTAATTTTGAGTTCCGTAGCTCAAGATAAAAATAATTTAGTGACTATGACACGGATGGATAGCTTGAATATTCACATAAGTAAAGAGTGAAAATTATGGATAATGTTACTTACAAGTGTGTTATTTATACTAAGGATGTGGATGGAGAGGAGGAGGAGGAAAAATATACATATGTGTATGAATGACTTGTGTATAAATTGACCACGTGCCCGATTATAATAGATAAACGTTGAATTAGAAATGATATAATGTTTTATTTGAAATGTTTATTATGAAATTATGATTATCGCTATAATACAAAAAAAAAAAATCGAACTTGTGAATTTATATAACTAACTTTTAGTGACCATTTGTTAATATTATTAAATTTCAATATTATTTTATGAATGGTGATTAATATTTATGTATGTTAATTGTTATGAAAATATATTTAAATTATTTGTAAGTGTTTTGTACTTCTTGGTAATGCCTCGTACTCTGTTCCGGTGATAGATACGGGTAGGGGGTGTTACACTCATGATCTCGAAAACATACAATTCAGCCAATTTCTCAAGAGAATAGTCGGTACGCACTAGTATAAAGTGTGCCAACTTGGTAAGTCTATCAACAACAACCCAAACGGAATCCTTTTTCCTTGGCATCAAAGGCAACCCCGACAGAAAATCCATGGTTACGCGGTCCCATTTCCACTCGGGAACCATTACGGGTTGAAGCAAACCCGAAGGTACTTGGTGTTCAGCCTTCACTTGCTGACAAACCAAGCATTTAGAAACAAACTCTGAAATGTCCCTTTTCATTCCCGTCCGCTAGTACATTTTCTTCAGGTCGTTATACATCTTCACACTACTCGGATGGATAGACAAGCAACTACTATGTGCCTCTCGTAAAATTCTCTAAATAAGTTCATTGTCCTTGGGTACACAAACCTTATCTTTAAACATTATACACCCATCGGTACCAATCAAAAAGTCTGATTCAACCCCCAACTCACACTGAATTCTCTTGGCTTGCAATCCACTGTCATTACCTTGCTCTTCACAAATCTCTTGTAAGAACATTGGTCTAGCTCTCATCTCTGCCAAAACTGAAACTGAGCATTCATAGCCCTCAAGGTGAACCGTGACTTCCTACTCAAAGCGTCAGCGACTACATTCGCCTTTCCCGGGTGGTAGTCTATTATCAATTCATAATCTTTTATCAACTCTAACCATCTTTGTTGTCGTAGGTTCAACTTCTTTTGAGTCATCAAATACTTCAGACTTTTATGGTCAGTGAACACTCGGGATTTCTCGTCATAGAAATGGTGTCTCCAAATCTTTAATGCGAACACTATAGCCGCTAACTCTAAATCGTGGGTCGGGTAATTTTTCTCGTACAGTTTAAGTTGTCTCGAGGCATATGCTATCACTTTGTCTTCTTGCATGAGTACACACCCCAATCCATTCAAGGTGGTGTCGCTATACACCACGAATTCTTTTCCCGATTCCGGTTGCATTAAAACTGGAGCTTTGGTCAACAAGGTCTTTAGTTTCTCAAAACTCTGTTGGCACTTCTCTATCCATTCAAACTTGACATCCTTTTGTAACAACCTTTTGTAACAAACTTGATGGGTGTGATCATACCAGCACTAATGCACCAAATCCTATCAGAACTCCACAGTTAAGCGTGCTTGGGTGAGAGTAGTACTAGGATGGGAGACCTCCTAGGAAGTCCTGTAACAACCCGATTTTGGGCCTAGTCAGAACAGTGGTTTTGGAACCGCTATTCTGAGGCCGGAGAAATTATTTTTAATATTATTTTGGTGTTATAGCATGATTATATGAGTACATGAAAAGTTTGGTGAATTAATTTTAGTGTTTGTGAGCTTAATTAAGAAAAAGGACTAAATCGCGTAAAGGGCAAAAGTTTTATTTTGCTAGCTAAATGTGTTAAATAGCTAGAGAACCATAATTAGGGGTTTTTATTGAGTAAATAGACCATAAATATGTTAGTGGCTAATCAAGGAGACAAAATAAAATTGTAGGGTTAAAGTTAGGTGAAATGTTGGTGACTAATTTGACTTGTAATATATTATAATAAAGAAAAAAAAGTATCATCTTTCTTCTTCCTTCCTCCACCAAAAATACTAGCAAAATAGGGGTTTTGAGAGCTCAAAATTTCAGCAACTTCCATCCCTTGCAAGTAAGTGATTTTGATGATCATTTTTGTTGATTTTTGTGTTTTTGGGACCCTTATAGCATGAGTTAACTAAAGAGGGGGACTATTTTGCAAAATGGTTGAAAGTCTAGGGTTTTTCCATGAGATAATTTATGTTGTTAGCTGAATTTTTATGGAAGAAAATGAGTCATGGTTGTGTAATGAACAACTTTTGTGAAAGGAGTTTGCATGAAAACACCTAAAAAGGGCTATTTTGTGAAGTTGTAAAATAAGTTGTAAATGTGTGAAATAATTGAAATTGTGAGCTGCTATAGTTATAAAAATAATTCGGCTAGGCTTGGTAAAGGAGGAAATTCAATAAAAATCGATTTACGAGCCTAAGGGCAAAATCGTAATTTTTATAAAGTCTAAGGGCAAAACGATCATTTTGCCAAATTATGAATTATAGAATGTTTTAATTAATGTAATGAGTGAATGAGTGAATTTCATCATGCTAGATTAAGAAAATTAGGATTTGGGCTTAAATCGAAAAGTACGAGGTTATGGACTAAAATGGAATAATTAGCCGAAATTGCATTCGAGGTAAGTCCGTGTGATTAAATAAGCATGATATCCATGTTATTGTTAATATACTTGAAATCTATCTTGCTATCATTGTATTGAATTATATGTGGATGATATTGTATATGAAAAAGTGATGCCAAAAACATTTGGGTGATGATTGAATACATTGGAAATTTGATGGAATATGATATTCCATTGAAACAAGTAAGTTGTGTGTAAATTTGATTTCGCATATAAGGCTTGAATGCATCTATGAGTAATGGTATGATGAGAATTATCATGATAAACTCCCGGTTGAACCTTAGGAATAGATTGGATATTCATGCCAAAACATTTGGGTGATATGTGTGCTAGTGTAAGACATGTCTGGGACATGCATCGGCCACATTATGAGAGCTACTGTAAGACATGTCTGAGATATGCATCGGCCTTGAGATATGCAAGCTAGTGTAAGACCTATCTGGGACATGGCATCGGCTTGACATATGTCAGTGTAAGACCTGTCTGGGACATGGCATCGACACCGATAGATGAGAGCCAGTGTAAGACCTGTCTGGGACATGGCATCGGCCTCAATATATGAAAGTTAGTGTAAGACTTGTCTGGGACATTGCATCTTCTTTGATGTGCTAGCCAGTGTATGACCATGTTTGGAACATGGCATCGGCATTGTACCCTTATGTTTGAGGCTTAGTGATTATCCTGTGGTATTACGAATAGTTCAACAGGAAATTTAAGGTTTAAGTCGAAATGATAGAGCTTATGGCTATGTTGTGAGTGGTACAGGTACTTACATGAAATTGATGAGATGTGAATTCAATTCATGTTGTATGATCAGTAAGGAATGAATATGAGCATGTTGAGTAACACAGGTATGTATGCCAAGTTCATGAGAAATGATTTCGGTTTACGATGCACATTTGGTGAAGATGTAAATAGGTAATTCATGCCGATGAGAATGATTTTGTGATGACCTTGTGATTATAGGTCTATACTTATGATGTATCTTTACCAATGTGGTGAAAATGAATTAATAGGGTGTGATAAACTTAGTATTATTAATTTACACTAAAATAATTTTGGACAACAGCACCAGTCCAACTTTGAAAATCCACAAAAAATTGTGAAAATTGAGTTATAGGCTGAATAAAATGTGAAATTAAAATGAGTCTAGTTTCATATAGAATAAATGGTTTAAGAAAAGGAGTTTCATATTATGAAATATTTAAATTGTGGTGAGACAGAGTCAGAATGATTTTGAAATCCCCTGTTCTGATTTGAGAAAATCATTTAAAATTGTAAAAAAAACTATTATGGGTTATAATTTATATTCCTAGAATTTTTATTAGTTTATTTTCAAGAGAAGTAGATGGGAACATCATCTGAGTTCTGTATTATGAGATAATTAATTTTTAGTGAAGAAGGGTCAGAACTGTCAGATAGCGTAAAAGGGGTAACTTTAAAGAATAAACTCTACTTATTTGCTAGATAAAAAATTCTGAAAATTTTATGGTAAGAATATATGTGAGTATAGTTTTATTAAAAATTAGCAGATTTTAATTTTAAGTTTTGTATCTCCAGATATAAATAATTTAGTAACTGTGACTTGAGAAAACAACTTGACCTGAGTGTAAATAAAAGTACAAATATGGTTGTATTACCTTGAGAAGCAAGTTGATAAATTGCTTATTATTTTCATACAGTCTTACTAAGCTATAAAGCTTACTCCCTTCCTTTCCTTTTCTTTAGTTTTGACAGGTTAGCTCGGGGTTGGAGATCGTCGGATGCAGCATCACACTATCAAGCCATCGCCTTTGAAGTATTGACCTATATATGTTAAGCGTTTTCGTGTGAGTGACATGTATAAGGACTTAGTTTTTATATTATCCATTATTATGATTAGCCAAAGGTATTGGCTTACATTGAGTTACTTATATATGGCCATGAGGTGTGGCTCATAGTGACTATTGTTTGTAAATCTATCTATCCATGCTAAGTTCTAGTGCTTGTGATGTGATTATTCTTGTAAGGCATGCATGATTGGTATTAAGACATATCTGCATGATGAATGTTTTATGACCAAATCTACATGGTCATGGCCATGAATTAAATGTGTAATATGGAAATAAAGATGCGAAGGATTAAGGGTAACTTAAAGGCTTGGAAAATAGCCTAAGTGTTGGCCACACGGGCTGAGACATGGTCGTGTGTCTCAACCGTGTGGGGGACACGGCCTTAGCACACGGGCGTGTGGCTTGGCCGTGTGGTTCAATTCATTCGCTGACGTCATAGTCAAAGAGTTACATGGCCTGAGGACACGGGCATGTCAAAGGCACACGGGCGTGTCCCTATGTCCACACGCGTGTGTGACCTCGTGTCATGGAAATTTTTTCTAAGTTTTCCTAAAATTTTCTAAGACAGTTTAGTCCCTAATTACTATCAATGCATGTTTAGGGCTTCGTAGGCCTGCGTATGGGACATTATGCATGTGTATGAAAAGTTTTGATACTAATGAAATTTTGTAGCCCGATTTTTGCATGTTTGTGAACGATTAAGTCCGATAATGCCTCGTACCTTGTTCTGGTGTCAGACACGGGTAAGGGGTGTTACAAGTCCTCCTGTTGCAACACTCCCATTTTAAATTTCATGTAATTTTTTTAAACATCGTTTAACTAATTAGTTATTTGCATTTTGCGAAATAAATCACTTGAAACTTTATTTGGTGGAATTTGAATTTAAATTCGAGGTGCAAGTGCAATAAGGGGTATCCTTTATATAAATAGATTGCGCAAGAGTTGTCGGGCGCGATCATACCAGCACTAATGCACTGAATCCCATAGAACTCCGCAGTTAAGCGTGCTTAAGCGAGAATCGTACTAGGATGGGTGACCTCCTGGGAAGTCCTCGTGTTACACCCCTCCCATTTTATATTTCATGTAATTTTTTTTAAACATCGTTTAACTAATTTGTTATTTGCGTTTTGTGAAATAAATCAATGTAAATTTTATTTGGTCGAATTTGAATTCAAATTCGAGGCACAAGTGTGATAAGGGGTAGCCTTTATATAAATGATTGTGCAAGAGTTGACGGGTGCGATCATACCAGCACTAATGCACCGAATCCCACCAGAACTCCGTAAGTAAGCGTGCTTGGGCGAGGGTAGTACTAGGATGGGTGACCTTCTAGGAAGTCCTCGTGTTGCATCCCTCCCATTTTGTATTTCAAGTAATTTTTTTTAAACATCGTTTAACAAATTAGTTATTTAAGTTTTGCTAAATAAATCACTTGAAACGTTATTTGGTCGAATTTGAATTCAAATTCGAGGCGCAGGTGTGTAAGGGGTAGCCATTATATATATAGATTACGCAAGAGTGGACGGGTGTGATCATACCAGCACTAATGCATCGGATCCCATTCGCAATTAAGCATGCTTGGGCGAGAGTAGTACTAGGATGGGAGACCTCCTGGGAAGTCCTCCTGTTGCACCACACCCATTTTTACATTTCATGTAATTTTTTTAAACATCGTTTAACTAATTAGTTATTTGCGTTGTGTGAAATAAATCACTTGAAACTTTATTCGGTCGAATTTGAATTCAAATTCAAGGCGCAAGTACGTTAAGGGGTCTCCTTTATATAAACAAATTGCGCAAGAGTTGTCGGGTGCGATCATACCAGCACTAAAGCACTGGATCACACAGAACTCCACAGTTAAGCGTGCATGGGCGAGAGTCGTACTAGGACAGGTGACCTCCATGTAAGTCCTCGTGTTGCACTACTCCCATTTTATATTTCATGTGCATTTTTTTAAACATCGTTTAATGATGATCGTTTTATGAACCACTAAACTCAATTACGATCACGACTAAGGCAAGCGTACCTATTGAATGGTAGTATAGTTACGGTGAGTCTAGAGTATAGTATCCACAAGGACTAAAAGTACTAGTATTAAGTACCTCTTTATTATTTAGCCTAAAATAAAAGGATTTGTTTTAATCTAAATTTAACTAAACTAATTAAGTAATAAACGTGACAGAGAGTGAAGAAAATAATCGAATACACCAATATTAAAGACAATACCCAAGGAAGACTCCACCTAGACTTCACTTATTATTCTGATTCTGAATCTAACGATTTATTCACTTGTCTTGATCCGTAGAAATTCCTAAATTATGTTAGTATCTCTTTCGAGACTAAAGACAACTGACTCTAGGTTGATTAATTGAAATCTCTTTCTAATTAAAACCCCTATCGTCGCATTAACTCGATCTATGGATTCCCTTATTAGATTTGACTCTAATCCAACAGATTTATGTCGCCCAATTTCTAAGGTTGCATGCAAGTCCGCTTAATTATGTGAGATCTACTCTTAAACAGGGACTTTTGCTCCACTGAATAAGCACATCAACTTGAAATAATATCCTAAAAATATTAAAAAAAAAATTAAGAAAACATAATTAAGAACAAGAAAAAGTATTTATCATTAAATTCAGAATATTAAATAATACGATCCGTCTTAGGACTCATCCTTCCTAGGTATTTAGGGAGTTTAGTTCATAATGTAGTAGGAAAACATCTCAAAAATAGGAAAATAACAAAACATAAAGAAACCCAAAAACTTCAAGAGAAATTGAAGGGAGATCTTCAGTCTTGAAGGAGATCCTGCTTCTGAGCTAAATCCGTTGGCATTCTTCGAGTAATTCCTGTGTTCTACTCTGTGTGTCCCCTTTGGTCCTCTCCTCGACTTTGGAATGCCCAAAATAACCCAAAATTAGCCTTTTTTGAGTGGAATTAAAATAGGTCTCGACAGGGACACGGCAGTGTGCCACGCCCGTGTGACAGTGCTCAGGCCGTGTGCAATTCTAATATGGTTTTAAGTTGACACGGCTATGACACAGGGGCGTGTGGTCTGCCCGTGTGTCTCACACGGGCATGTGGATTACCCGTGTGGAAGTGTCTGGGCCGTGTGTAGCACTGAAATACACCTATTTTGTCCGTTTTTGGCCTTTTTCTTGCACTTTTTGCTTTTCTATGCTCATCTGGATCTAAAATATGAAATTAAAGGATTAAAAGCATCAAATTCACTAGATCTTATGATAAATCATCCAAAAATATGCCAAGCATGGGATTAAAATATGTTACTTATGAGGTTTATCAAATATCGCCACACTTAAGCATTTGCTTGTCCTCAAGCAAAATCCTCAACTCACAGTTAAAATGCATTCTTCTCAACTTATTATCCTTATCAATAATGTTTCAAAATAATTCACAGATAATCATAGATTGAGAATTCAACTAAAAGAACATCAAAGTTTCAAACAATCCAAGTTGAGCATTCTAATCATAAAATCATAAGTATTTCTCTTTATCTAAATAATTACCTTTAATTCCAAATCGACAAGAGTTGACATCCTCACTAAAGATTCACTCAAATCACTCAAAGTGTTTAAGGTTCAACAATTAAGAACTCATTAGTCAAACATGACAATTTATTACCATAGGCCTGTATGAAAATCAAATCTCCACTACTATAAATGAAATGATACACAAATCAAAAGGTCTTTAGCAGGGTTGTAATGGGGCTTAGGTTAAAGATGCGGATAAAGGCTAAAAAAGAGAGTTAGAATCGAGATCAATTTAGTAAATTACCAGCCTTAGAAAAATAAAGCTAATTACTGAATTACAAACAAGTGCCAAAATTAAAACTATCCAAAACTAATGAAGTGAGCTTTTTCTCAAAATGATAACTTAAACTTGTCCAAGCTTATTACGAAAGGATAACAATATGTAATCACATGAGTATAAAAATATACATTTTTTTAAGAATAAGAAAAATAATAGAAAGTACATAATAAGAAATAATTTAGCAACTGAAATGGACAAAAATAGTTAGGTAACTAATCAAATCAAATCTCGATAAAAAGGGAGTCAATAAAAAGGGGAAATTCTTAATGAATCAAAAAGGGTTAAGTTGTGGGTTAACATTTAATGGGAAAATATCAAGAAATGGTGTTTAAGGCTTAAAGGGGTTTGCTAAAGGTTAATTACGTGGGTAGGTTTTTTTATGGAGTGAGTGGGTTAAAACCTAAGTGCCTTTATCATCTCAGTATATCAAATCAGAGGTGTGGTCTCGACATGTATAATTGATACAAGTTCTAGAATAACAAATCAGTATTGACTCACTCATAACTATTAATAAAAGTGAGCAAGGAAAATGCATGCTCTAAAGGCTTAAAACCTCACAAAAATTATGGATTTTGATGTCAATCTTGTGAATTTCAAACTTCAAGATAATACCTAAATTTGGGGAAACAACCTAAAAATTTTTATTTCTCAAAAATCAACTTATCATGTTTGATTCTCTAATGTCTTAAAGTTTAAACAATCAATGCACAATGATTAAATAAAAAATATATAAATAAAAATAATAAGTCAATCAAAATTCATTCTAATAGTAATATGAGAAAATTACTTAAGAATAAAACAAAATTCAGGGATTTTCTGATAGTGATATGATTAACCTCCCCACACTTAAGATGTACATTGTCCTCAATGTACAAGGAAAGATAAGAATAATATAAGCATAATATCATAAGAGAGGGAGAGAAGCGAAACTGCCCTGAATTTTTGAATGAAATTCTTGAAATAGTGAAAGAGAAAATTGTAGATAGGGCCAATGAAATGCATGATTCTGAGTTACTAATAAGAAAATAAACACAACGCTGAACAAGATTAAAAGGTTACTCGTTAAGAAACAACCATAATAATTACGATAGTTCAAAAGAGGAAAATAAAATAAAATAAAAATAAATGGACTTAATGGTCCTCATCATCAGATGTGTGCGTCGTCGGTGCTGGAGGAGTAATATGTAAATGCTGACAGATCTATTGCAAAGTCGCATCAAGACTGTCAAACCGCTCAGTACAATACTGACAGAAACTCATGAACTCCTCATAGGACACTCCTCGAGAGCTAGCAGGGGAGGGAGTATATCGATGACTTGATGATGGAGGTTGTGGTAGGTCCTCGTGATAGGGAGGAACATCATTAGTGAAGTCCTCTAGCTCATCCTGGTCATCGGAGTGGACGAGTCTGTACTAAGGCGGTTCGAATCCATGCCGACGCTCTATCATCCTCATGTGGATCATACTAGAAATCCCCTGAGGAGACATTTGGCCTACTAGTGTGAGTGTCGATAATATCTCTGGAGTGTCGAAGAGGCCGAAGTTTCGAGTGAGGTGAGTCACGTCGGGGCTAAGGCAGATGGGGCCTCTCCTATGGCGGTCTATCCAATGGCGAAAAGCAAAGGCAATAAAGTATGCCAAATCAAATACATGACCAATCGCCATGCTCCATAAAAAGTAAGTATCAGTAGTGCTAACGACGCTAATGCTCTCTCTCCTTCCAGTCAAGGTGTGAGTCAAGATGGCATGGATGTAGCGTAGTGCTGGAGGAAGAGAAGTCGCCTTTGAGTGACTTACGTCATAGGGAACAGTACTTGCCGTAAGGTTAGTCGAACAGCATGAGGGCAAGTAGTGTATGTGATGGTGAAGATGTAGAAAATCCTCAGAAGCCATAAACTCCTTCGTGTACAGGCCCAAAGTAGCTCTAAACTCTGGTACACTCATGTGTCTTACGAGTCCACCAAGTCTAAAAGTGATAGTACTAGCCTCATCATGGGTATTCATCAGATGCTGTAAATGGAAAGTAGTACAAAACTCCAAGGTAAGCTCCGAATAAGTGGGCTAGTTAATCGCAAAGAATCGATCCCACGGGGCAGTGGCGAGATGGAATCGAACAAGGTGGGCAAGATGGACCTACAACAAGGCAGTCCAATCTATGCAGCGGCCCACTCCCAATGGTCGTGCACAGAGGAGCTGGAATAAGTTATCCTGCGGGTCTGACAAGAAGCGTAGAAGAGGATGGCGCACTTTAGCAGAGGCGCTTGAAGGGGTCGCACCAGGCCCCTTCCTCTTTTTTGAAGCGGGAACAACAACTTTGGACTTGCCTCGTATGTTCGTCATAGAGAACCTGTAAGAAGGGAATCACACAATTTTGGATGGATCATCACAATAGGCAGACAAATACGAAATAATCAAAATTTATATCAATCGATTAAACTAAGTAAATAGAATGCTATCAAAGGATAATAAAAAAAACTAATAGGAATAAATATCTAAAATAAATGAAGACACAAACAGATAAATCAAAGAACCCAAATAACTAAAATACTATCCAGACTTGTATTAAAACTAAGCAAATTAGTACTTAAGGAAAATTGACAGTAAATAGATTTATGAATCAAGAATAGAGAATCCAATAGAAACAATAAAAGACATAATAAAAATAATCACTAATTAATAATGAAGAATAATGATAATAATAATAATAAAAGGAAAATAGACTAAAAAATGAGAAACAAGGACCGACGGTGGATGGGACGGACGAAGTTACGAACGGCGGCGGCTGAGGAATAGAGGTTTCGAAGAAGAAGACAAAATTGAAAACAAAATTAGGTTTGGGGATTTTAAAAGGGGACACGGTCATGTAATGGCCCCGTGTTGGGCCACACGGCCGTGTAACACACCCGTGTGGCTCCAGTGTGTCCCAGTCGTGTTTTATGTTCTTCGCTTTTCCCACGCCCATGTGGATTGGCCGTGTCTCGCACACGGCCGTGGGCCTTGCCTGTGTAACTCTTTGACTTGTTAAAATTCAAAAAATTAAGCTTTAGGTTTCACATGGCCTAGGACACGCCTGTGTGTCCTGGCAGTGTGCTTCCCACGGCCGTGTCGCATGGCCGTGTGGATTTATCGCAGGCCGTGTACATGTCAAATTTTGGGAAATTTTAGCCCTGTTTCCACACAGCCAAGGACACGCCCGTGTGTCCAGGCCATGTGGTTGTAAAAACTGCACTTAAAACATGAAAATTAGATAAACTAAGCTATTTAGTGGTGTTAGTGCTAGGGTTGCCTCCCAGGAAGCGCTTATTTAGAGTCTAAGCTCGACTTACCTCATATTCGTACGGTTACAGTGGTTCACAGGGTTGAGACTCCTTTTTCTCATTGTTAGTTCTATTACCAACATAAGGTTTTAGTCGAGTAATATTTACTTTAAAAGTGCCAAATTTAGAATGATTTACCTCGATTGTACCCTATGGGAAAATATTTAGTACCGTCAAATGAGTTGCTCCGTTTGCATTAAGCTCTAAAGTGAAGATTCAAAGGTCCATTTTATCCTACAATACCTGATCGCCAATCTTAATTTGGTTTGTCCCATCCTTAAGCTCGTCATGGAGTCGCTTTGGTTCATCGTGTATTCTAAGTTTCTCCTTGACGTGTGTCTGCCATTCATCTAGTTCATCGATTTGTAATCTTCTTTCTTCATGACTTGTTCTGTTTGTGTTATGTAAATTGGACTACGGCTCTGTCACATTTTTTCAAGGTGTTTCCTACAAAGGATGTTGAGCCACAAGGTTATTAACGTTAACAGAACTCGTAATATCATCTCGATCACTAGATATCCTAACAGAATCACGAGCTTGGAGTTTAATTGTGTCATCACCTACACGAAGTATTAACTCACCTGTACCAATATCTATGATAGTTCTAGAAGTTACTAAAAAGGGCCGTCCTAAAATCAATGGTACGTCACTATTCTCATCCATGTCTAGAACAACAAAATCAACTGGAAAAATAAATTTATCAATTTTAACGAGTACGTCTTCAACAATACCCCTAGGAAATCTAATTGTTCTATCTGCCAATTGAATGCTCATCCTAGTTTGTTTGGGTTTCCCAAGACCTAGTTGCTTAAACATTTTGTAGGGCATGACATTAATACTAGCCCCTAAATCAGCTAAAGCATTATTAACACTTAAACTACCAAATAAATAGGGAATAGTAAAACTCCCTAGATCTTTCAATTTGTTGGGTAGTTTATTCTACAAAATGGCTGAGCACACTGCATTTAGCTCCACGTGCGACGAATCATCTAACTTTCGCTTATTTGCTAAAAGCTCCTTTAAAAATTTAATGAAATTTGGCATCTACGAAAGAGCTTCAATAAACGGTAAGTTAATATGTAATTTTTTCAACAGTTTAAGGAATTTACCAAATTGTTCATTTGTGTGGTCTTTCCTTGTCGCATTTGGATATGGCACATGAGGTTTATATTCCTTAATGACTAGTTTTTGCTCGTTGTGGCTCACATTAACCTTACCTTTACCTACCACATCTTCTTGTCTCGGTTTTGGTTCATCTTCAACTAACC
This sequence comes from Gossypium anomalum, assembly GCA_025698475.1. Taxonomy (NCBI): domain Eukaryota; kingdom Viridiplantae; phylum Streptophyta; class Magnoliopsida; order Malvales; family Malvaceae; genus Gossypium; species Gossypium anomalum. Next base: position 52,640,287 of record CM046964.1, read on the forward strand.
CTTCTTCATCTCAAACAATAATCACATGAAGTTGTTCCCTTGGGTTAGTTTCGGTCTTACTCGATAAGCTACCGTGTGGTCGTTCTAAAATCATCTTGGCAAGTTGACCAATTTGATTTTTGAGCCCTTGAATTGATGCTTGCTGATTTTTTAGTGCAGTTTCAGTGTTTTGGAAGCGAGTTTCTGACACCGAGATGAATTTTGTTAGCATCTCCTCGAGGTTCGACTTCTTTTTCTGCTAGTAAGGTGGTTGTTGGAAGCTTGGAGGGGGTTACAGTTTTTGATGTCCTTGACCACCCTACGAGAAATTGGGGTGGTTCCTCCAACCTGTATTATAAGTGTTACTATATGGATTATTCTGAGGTCTAGAATTATTACCCATATAGTGGATCTGTTTGTTCTCTGTGCTAGGGTCGTAGGTTAGGCATTCTATATTATTTATTCCTCCTCCACTTGTGTTACGTTGCACCATCGGGTGCATTTGCGTAGAAACACATAAACCATCAATCTTTTTATTTAAGGGCTCTACCTGGTTTGATAACATGGTGACCATGTCTAGGTTGAGAACACCAATCGCTTTTGTCGGCTTTGTCCTCATGACTTGCCATTGATAATTATTCAGTGACATCTCTTCAAAAAACTCATAAGCCTCCTCAGGTGTTTTGTTATTTAAGGTTCCGCCGGCGTCTGCAGCGATTAACTGCCTAGTTGAGGGGTTCAAACCGTTGTAAAAAGTTTGAACCTATAGCCATAAAGGTAACCCATGGTGAGGGCACCTTCTCAATAAGTCCTTATACCTCTCCCATGCATCGTATAGGGTCTTTAAGTCCATCTGCAAAAAAGAAGAGATATAATTCCTCAACTTTGCCATCCTAGCCGGTGGAAAATATTTCAATAAGAACTTTTCAGTCATTTTCTCCCATGTACTGATGGATCCTCGTGGTAGAGATATCAACCACTATTTAGCTTTATTCCTCAATGAGAAGGGAAATAACTGAAGACGAATGGCATCATCAGATACGCCATTAATTTTGAAAGTATAACAGTGCTCTAAAAAGTTAGCCGAATGAGTATTTGGATCCTCATCTTGCAAACCATCGAACTGAATAAACTGCTGGATCATCTAAATAGTGTTCGGCTTCAGTTCAAAGTTATTTGCTGTAATAGAAGGTCTCACAATACTCAATTCAACCCCTGTTAAATTAGGCTTAGCATAGTCGTACATCGTACGAGGAGCAGGATTCTGATTTACTGGATTCGCGGCAACCACAAAAGACAGCTGATTATTTTGATTTTCAGCCATCTCCTCGGTAGTATTGGTATCGTCCTCATGCTCTTCCTTTATATACTGTAGACTCCACCTTATTTTTCTACGATTTCTACGAGCTGTGCTTTCAATTTCACTGTCAAAAAGTAGTGGTCCTGACGGGTTTCTTCTGGTCATAAACTATAAGAACTTGCCAGAAGAAAACAAAAGAAAAATTAGTAATTAAAAATAAAACTAAAACAAAACTTAATTGCAATAAAATAAAAATGGCTAAATTAATAAAAATCAAGCATTCCTAATAACTTAGTCCCCGGCAACGGCGCCAAAAACTTGATGATCGTTTTATGAACCACTAAACTAGAGTACGATCACGACTAAGGCAAGTGCACCTATCAAATGGTAGTATAGTTACGGTGAGTCCAGAGTATCATATCCACAAGGACTAAAAGTACTAGTATTAACTATCTCTTTATTATTTAGCCTAAAATAAAAGGGATTTATTTTAATCTAAATTTAACTAAACTAATTAATTAATAAACGTGACAGAGAGTGAAGAAAATAACCGAATAAACCAATATTAAAGACAATACCCAAGGAAGAATCAACCTAGACTTCACTTATTATTCTGATTCTGAATCTAACGATTTATTCACTTCTCTTGATCTGTAGAAATCCCTAAATTATGTTAATATCTCTTTCAAGACTAAGAACAACTGATACTAGGTTGATTAATTAAAATATCTTTCTAATTAAAACCCCTATCGTCACATTAACTCGATCTATGGATTCTCTTATTGGATTTGACTCTAATCCAGCAGATTTATGTCGCCCTATTTCTAGGGTTGCATGCAACTCCACTTAATTATGTGAGATTTACTCTTAAAAAGGGACTTTTGCTCCACTAAATAAGCACATCAACTTGAAATAATATCTTGAAAATATTAAAACAAGAATTAAGAAAACATAATTAAGAACAAGAACAAGTATTTATCATTAAATTCAGAATATTAAATAATACGATCCGTCTTAGGGAGTTTAGTTCATAATGCAATAGGAAAACATCTCAAAAATAGAAAAGTAACAAAACATCAAGAAACCCAAAAACTTCGAGAGAAATTGAATGGAGATCTTCAGTCTTGAAGGAGGTCATGCTTCCGAGCTGAATCCGTTGGTGTTCTTCGAGTAATTCCTGTGTTCTACTTTGCGTGTCCCCTTTGGTCCTCTCATCGTGTGTTTAAATAGACTTTGGAATGCCCAAAATTATCCTTTTCCGAGTAGAATTAAAATAGGTCTCGATAGGGACATGGCCGTGTGTCACACTCGTGTGACGGTGCTCAGGCTGTGTACAATTTTGATATGGTTTTAAGTCGACACGGCCATGACACACAGGCGTGTGGTCTGCCCGTGTGAGAGTGTGGATTACCCGTGTGAAAGTGTTTGGGCCATGTGTAGCACTAAAATAAACCTATTTTATCCGTTTTTGGCCTTTTTCTTGTACTTTTCGCTTTTCTATGCTCATCTGGATATAAAATATGAAATTAAAGGATTAGGAGCATCAAATTCACTAGATCTTATGATAAATCATCCAAAAATATGCCAAGCATGGGATTAAAATATGTTACTTTTGAGGTTTATCACTTGCTCGCCTTGACTCAGCTCATGTACCCTCTCTACTAACCTTTCAAGATCATAATTTGAAATGCACCCTTGAACATATTGCCCCTTCAGATCTGCTTGTGTTTTAACACGGGCCCTTAAGTGAAGTGATTAAGCACTTCCTACCTTCTTTTTAGCACAATCGTGAATCTCCTTGAGAATAATTTTCCCAACATTAATAGACTTTTCTGTCAAGATTGCATATAATAAGAGCATCCGTTCCATCGAGATGGTGGAACTATGAGAGATAGGCATAAAACTGTAGCGAACAAAATAAAACCATACCTTTGCTACTAGTTTTAGGTATTCCCTTCGGCAAGAATGGCTCTCATACTTCCTTATAATCCATCGGGATCCCAGATTTGTCACAACATCAAGCACTTGTTGAAGAAAATCCCAATTGATATTGTTCATCATAAGGTAGTACTCATTTTCTTCAACATCAGGTAAGTTAAACAAATCATGGATGGACTTAGAAGTAAGAGGTACCTTTTTCTTTCGAACGATGACCTCAGTAGCATCTTGTGTCATTAAACTTGCATAGAATTCTCGAACTAGTTTATCATCGGGAAGTGAACGAGTATCACAAAATTGTTCCCACTTGAGAGCATTGATTATCTTTCTAATTAGCATAGGAACAACCATCAAATCATTACTCTTCAAGTTAAAGCCTTTTTCGGCATCATAGGTTAATGCTTGAAAATTGAATCAAATCTCTCTTTCACTTCTTCATCGATCAAAATTAGGTTTTCAGGAGTAGTCTTTGACGATCTAGTTCTTTTGTGAGACAATGTATCTTTTCTTAAAAATTCAGCAAAGTTTCTGCTTACTGGGGAAGAAGAGAAATCAACAAGTGGGTAGAACTTGCTACGGCAGGAATTTTGCGATGGTAAGAATGGTGTGGCGGCGATGACGATGTGCAATAGCGATAGCAGTACGTGGCGATGGTAACGGCTATGTGCGGCAGCAACGGCGGTGCTTTGGCAATCTCTTTGCAGCGACAATAGGGAATTTTACCAAAAAGGGAAAGAGAACTAGGGTTTCCTTCGGGATTTGAGATTGACAAAACAAAAAGGAGATTAAGGGATTTTTAGGGTATAAGAAATTGCTTTGAGGGATATGAAAATTAGTGGAATGGAGAGGGGTTTATATAGGGAAAAATTAGGGCAACATGTAGCAAAAAATTAGCTACATTAGGGTTATTTGGGCAGCAAGTAATGGGAGTGGCCACAATAGGTATGGATTTTTCCCTCCTTTTTGTTATCTTGGGCCTTAAATTCAAACTGTATTTTCAGGCTTACTCAAGAGAAAAAAAAAGTGATTAGTACTTGGGCCAATTTTGACCCCCTTTAAAAATTTAAAATTTAAACAAAACAAATTAAACTTAAAAATTTTAAATCTCAATTAGAAAATTTCTTCTCAATAAATTACATTAAATTAACTCCCAGGAAAGGTTGGAGGGGTTACAGCGGTCCCGCTTAAGTTCCAATCTCCGTGGACAGAATTAATTAAATGTACTAAATTAAGAAAATAAGTTCTAACTATTTATTTATTTACAAAACAAGTTCATGAAAAATCAAGGGTCTGTTAATTTGAACGAGGATTCAACTCGCTCAACTTCACCATCCCAATAACGTTTGAGACGTTGACCATTAACTTTAAACATACCTCATTGTCGTATAATTCAATAGCAACGCAAGGATACACTAGGTAGATGGTATAGAGTCCTTTCCATCAGGATTTAAGCTTCCCAGGAAATAACACCAACCTTGAATTAAACAACAAAACCTTCTGACCTTCTTTAAACTCATAAGGTTGTATATGACCATCATGCCATCTTTTTTATCTTTCTTTACACATTTTGGCATTCTCGTAGGAAAACAACCTCAACTCTTCCAACTCATCCATTTGTAACATCATTCTCTCACCGGCTTACTTAATATCAAAGTTCAATTACTTCAAGGCCCAGTAAGCTCTATTCTCCAACTCTAATGGCAAATGACATGCCTTCCCAAAAACTAAGCGATAGGCCCATAATGCATCATCAAGCCTTCAAGACCAATCTTTTCTGCTAGGGCGTACTACCGTTTCAAGAATACCTTTGATTTCACGGTTTACTCTCTAAACTTGCCCATTGGACTGGGGGTGATAGGCAGTAGCAATCTTCTGCTTCACATCATATTTGTCAAGCAACCACTTAAGCCTTTGTTCACAAAGTGAGAACCTTCATCACTAATAATAGCTCTTGGTGTCCCAAATTGTGTAAACACATGCTTATGTAGGAATTGCATGACTACCTTAGCATTATTAGCAGAGTATGCTTCAGCTTTAACCCACTTGGATACATAGTCCACAGCTACTAAGATGTATTTGTTCCCATAGGAAGAAAGAAATGGGCTTAAGAAGTCAATGCCCCACACGTCGAATAATTCAATCTCCAAAATGTTTGTCAAGGGCATCTCATTCCTCGATATATTTTTGGTCCTTTGGCATTTATCACAGTTCTTCACTCAAGTATAAGCATCTTTAAATAGTGTAGGCCAAAAAAAACCTACTTGCAAAATCTTACCTGCAGTACGTGAACCACCAAAGTGTCCCCCACTTGGGGATGAATGGCAATGATACAAGATCTCAGCAATCTCACTTTCAGCTACACACTTTCGGATTATATTATCCGTACACTGTTTAAACAAAAACGGATCCTCCCAAAAATAATACCAACTATCATAAAAGAATTTTTTCCTTTGTTGGTATGTCATTTCTCGAGGAATTATTCCACATGCAAGATGATTGGCAAAATCAGCAAACCAAGGTGTTTCATAAATTCGACTTACCTCAAATAAGTATTCATCTGGGAAATTTTCATTGATAGTCACAGATGATCGAGTTACCTCATCTTGCTCCAACCTCGATAGATGATCAGGTATTTGATTTTCGACACCTTTTCTGTCTTGAATCTCAAGGTCAAATTCTTGGAGTAAAAGGATCCAATGAATTAGCCTTGGTTTCGCATCTTTCTTCTTGACAAGTATTTAATGACGCATGGTCAGTAAATACTGCAACTTTGGTACCTATAAGATATGAGCGGAATTTGTCAAAAGCAAAAACTATGGCAAAGAGTTCCTTTTCGGTTACCGTATAATTGATTTAGGCTCCCGTCAAAGTTCTACTTGTGTAGTAAATAGGGTGAAACATTTTGTTTCTTCTTTGACCCATCACAACTCTAACAACATAGTCACTTGCATCACACCTCAACTCAAAAGGTGAGTTCCAATCAGGTGTAATGATTATTGGGGCTGAGATTAACCGTTTTTTCAGATCTTCAAAAGCTTTCAAACATGTTTTGTTGAAATCAAACACTGTATCTTTATCTAACAACAAACACAATGGTTTAGAAATTTTCGAAAAATCTTTGATAAACCTTTAGTAAAAATCGACATGGCCTAAGAAACTTCTGACTCCTTTCACATTCATTGGGGCCGATAATCTTTCAGTTACGTCCACCTTTGCTTTATCGACTTCAATTCCTCTTTTTGAGATTTTATGCCCTAAGACAATCCCTTCCTTAACCATAAAATGGCATTTTTTCCAGTTAAGGACAAGATTCGTCTCTTCACATCTCTTCAGTACCTTAGCCAAATTACTCAAACAAATATCATAATTGTTACCAAAAATAGAAAAATTATCCACGAAAACCTCAACAAAATTTTTGACCATATCAGTAAATATTGCCATCATGCATTGTTGAAAAGTTACAGGTGCATTGCATAAACCAAAAGGCATTCACCTAAAAGCAAATGTACCATGTGGACAAGTAAAGGTTATTTTATGTTGGTCCTTCAGGGCTACAACTATTTGGTTATATCCCGAATAGCCATCTAAAAAATAATAGAATTTATTACCTGTCAGTCGATCTAACATCTGATCCATAAAAGGCAAGGAAAAATGGTCCTTCCGAGTGGCTTTGTTCAATTTTCTGTAATCAATATAGATTTTCCAACCAGTAACAGTTCTCGTTGGAATTAACTCGTTACGCTCATTTTCAACAATCGTGATTCCACCTTTTTTTGACACACACTACACTGGACTTACTCACGAACTATCTGAAATAGGATAGATGATTCCTGCATCTAACCATTTGATCACTTCCTTTCTCACAACTTCTTTCATAATAGGATTGAGCCTCATTTGCCCATCAATTCGAGCTCTTTCACCTTCTTCTAAAATAATTTTATGAATGCAAAAAGAAGGGCTTATACCTCAAATATCGGCTATGGTCTAACCAATTGCTTTCTTAAATTTCTTTAAAATAGTAATTAGTTGCTCCTCTTGATCTTTCGTCAGTTCTGCTGAAATAATCACAGGCAAAGTAGAACAGTCACCTAAATAACCGTATTTCAAATGGGAAAGAAATACATTTAGTTTGAGTTTAGGTGGTTCTTCGATTGACAACTTGGGTTGCATAAATTCTCTGATTTCTAACTCCAACGGTTCAAACCGTGTGGATTGAATAAAATTTATCGGATTGGCTTCCATCAAAGCCATGCTTTCTTCACCTTCTTCATCTTCCAAAGGGTCAAGATCTAAAGCTTTCTCCAATGGATCTTCTTCAAAATTACTTTCCATAGAAACCAAGGTTTCTATCTCTTCCATAACTGAACACTTTTCTACCGAATCAGGAAATTTCATCACTTTAAGAATGTTAAAGGTTACCTAATCATCTTGAACTCGTATAGTGAGTTCACATTTCTGCACATCAATTAACTTTCTTCCCGTGGCTAAGAAAGGTCTCCCAAGGATGATCGGTATTTCCTTATCTGCTTCAAAATTTAAGATAATGAAATCAACAGGAAAAATAAATTTATCGACTCTTACCAAAACTTTCTTGATCTTTCCTTCGGGATATGCTAAAGATCGATCTGTTAGCTGAAGCATCACAGTTGTAGGTCTTACTTCACCTATCCCTGACATCTTGAAAATAGACTTAGGCATCAAGTTGATACTCGCTCCTAAGTCACATAAGGCTTTACCACAGTAAGATTCACCAATGTTACAGGGTATAATAAAACTTCCTAGGTCTTTTAATTTCGGTGGCGATTTGTTCTGTAAGAACGTACGGTACTCCTTTGTCAAGGCAACAGTCTTATACTCACTCAGTCGTTTTTTCTTAGACAGTATATCCTTCATAAACTTCACATAATTCGACATTTGTTCTAAAGCCTCCACCAAACGAATATTGATGTGTAACTGCTTCAAAACATCCAAAAACTTCTTGAATTGCACCTCATGTTTCTACTTGTGTTGCTGCAATCTTTGCGGATATGGAGGTGATGGAACTTTCGGTTGAACTGGACAACTTTTCTGAGTAGGTAAATCTTCATCCAAGGAAGATGTTAAAGTATCTGAATTCACTAAGTTAGGATTTACCTTGTCAGTCTTTGCAGATTCTGATTCTTTTGGTGTAGGAATTTCAATAGCTAGTTGATTCTTCTCAACGGGCTTATCTTCGACATCAGTCAATCGAGGTTCCAAAATTTTACCACTTCGCAATGCCACTGCCTTGATATGTTCTTTACCCAAATTTCTTGTATTCTCAATATCGCTCGGCAAGGTTCCTTCTGGTCTATTACAAAGCTCTGTAGCTAACTGACCCATCTGGTTTTCCAAATTTTTCAGTGTTGTTACTTGACGTTGGATCAAAGCGTCATTCTTTTCCATGTACGCTTTCAACAAGTTCTTCAAACTATTTGATGCCTCGGCTTGAGGTGATTTTGGAGCTTGATGATTAAACCTTTAAGATTGGTTGGCTCTATGCTGCAATAAGTTGTTATTCGATCCGTTTCCTTGGTTGCTCCAAGAAAAGTTAGGATGATACGCCATGAAGGATTGTAGAAGTTGGACTGGGGTCCTTATCCACTCCTATTTTGATATTGGTCCATGTCAAGAGTCTTATGTCCGTTGAATCATTGAAATTCTGATAGATGCTCAAGTAGTACACTCGAGGTGTACGGTTCAATAATCCGTCAATTTCTTATTCAAGGATACCCATTAGGGCACCTAATCAAGGAACACACTCTCGAGCCATGTATCGTATAACAGGATTACTAGTCCAGGCTAAATCCTTTATATAGCGTATGCTCAATAGAGCTCAATTAGGATTACTAGTCCAGGCTAAATCCTAATCATAAAGTTTGCTCGAAAGGTATTATATCAGGATTACTCGTCTGGGCTAAATCCTTTCTAAAATGAGGTCAATAGGATTACTCGTCTGAGCTAAATCCGTCAGCAACAAATGCAAGACCTCATCCATTTCGGGAAAACACATATATTCATCAGAATTTAATATTTAATTTGGACTTAACCCCTTTTTCATCATTTTAAGCATGTATTAAATTCTCCATTATAGCATTCAAGTAATGCATTTCAATATATGTCACATTACATACAAACACAACATTCAATTAACATAATTACATGCTCGATTAAGTTACACGAACTTACCTCGACACTCGTTCGCGTATAAAATCTACTAATCCGAAACCTTTTCTTTTCCTCGGCTTAACCTCAAATTTGTGTTTTCCGGATCCAATTAAGCCTTGAAAGTTTCTTCTCTCTCTCCTAGGGTTTCCATATAATTTTGGAGTTGAATATGACAAAATAAGATGATATTTCTTTTTATCATCTTTTAATTAATTAATTATTTTAATTTTTAATTTAGTCCCTACTTTTTTCTAATTTTTCCATGGATGAGTCACCAAAAATCTACATACTTTTCATTAAAGGCCTAATTACCATATAAGGACCTCTAGTTTTGAATTCCATAGCTATTTAATCCTTATAGCTACTAGAATTCAACTTTCGCATTTTATGCGATTTAGTTCTTCTCATAATTAAACACTTAATCGATAAAATTTTCGTGTCAAAATTTCACATGACATATCTATCATAATATGGACCATATAATAGAATAAAAATAAACTTTATTTTTGGGTCAGATTTGTGGTCCCGAAACCACTGTTTTAATTTCACTGAAAAATGGGCTATTAAAACTCTCCCCCCTTAAGGGCTTTCATCCTCGAAAATCTTAACAGTAAAAAGATTCGGGTAATGCTTCCTCATGGTGTCCTCTGGTTCCCAAGTAACTTCTTCAATACCATGTCGTTGCCAAAGAACTTTTACTAAAGCTACCTTTTTATTTCTTAACTCTTTTGTTTCCCAAGCTAATAGTTTGATCGGTTCTTTACTGTATGTGATGGATAGGATCGATACCGCCGTAACATAGATACATGAAAAACATTATGAATCCGATCAAGTTCTGGTGGTAAAGCTAACCGATATGCAACCGATCCAATTCTTTCTGTAATCTCATATGGTCCAATAAACCGTGGACTTAGTTTTTCTTTAGGACCAAATCGAAGAACTTTCTTCCAAGGCGATACTTTTAAGAATACTTCGTCTCCGACTTGAAATTCTATTTCTTTTCATTTAAGATCAGCATAGGACTTTTGATTATCAGAGGCTGCTTTCAATCTGTCCCGAATTACTTTCACTTTTTCCTCAGTTTCATGGACTAAGTCAACTCCGTGTAACTTTTTCTCACTGAGTTCTATCCAATACAATAGAGTTCCACATATGCGACCACACAAAGCTTCATACGGTGCCATTTTGATGCTGGACTGATAACTGTTATTATAAGCAAATTTAATTAAAGACAAGTACTTTTCCCTGTTACCTTCAAACTCAAGTATACAACATCGAAGCATATCTTCCAAGATCTATATTACCTGTTCAGATTGGCCATCTTTCTGGCGATGAAATGCAGTACTAAAGTGTAACTAAGTACGCAGAGCTTCTTGCAATTTGCTCTAGAATCAAGATGTAAACCGAGGATCTCTATCTGAAATAATGGAAATAGGCACTCCATACAATCTGACAATCTCAGAGACATATAATTTAGCTTATCTGTCCAAAGAATAATCCAAGCATACCGGAATAAAATGTGCAGAATTTGTCAACCGATCAACAATTACCCAAATGGCACCTTTCTTTCTTGGAGACAGGGGTAATCTCGACACAAAGTCTATAGTAATTCTTTCCCATATCCATTTTGGTATTGTAACTGGCTGTAATAGTGCAGAAGGCAACTAATGTTCGACTTTTACTTGCTGACATATCAAACACTTAGATAAAAACTCAGAAATATCTTGTTTCATTCCTGGCCACCAATACGTTTTTTTTCAAATCATTATACATTTTATTACTACCAGATGTATAGATATGTTACCATTATGAGCTTCATTCAAAATCTTTTGTACTAGTTCTGAACTTTTCGGTACACATACCCTGCCTCTGAATAACAAACAACCATCAGTCTCGATCTAAAATTCTGAGTCAGGAGTCGATTCGCTTTGTATTTGTTTTGCTTGCAACTTACTATCATTTTTCTGAGCTTTAGAAATCTGCTGCAAAAATGTTGGTCTTGCTTTTAACTCAGTTATAATTGATCCATCATCAGATAATGACAATCGAGTATTCATAGTTCGCAAGGAAAATAGAGATTTTCTACTCAGAGCATCAGCAACCACATTGGCTTTTCCCGAATGATAGTCAATGACAAGGTCATAATCCTTTAGTAATTCAACTCATCTACGTTATCTCAAATTCAAATCTTTCTGTGACATCAAATATTATAGACTTTTATGATCAGTAAATATGTGACATTTTTCACCAAACAGGTAATGCCGTCAGATTTTCAATGCAAACACAATGGCTGCTAATTCAATATCATGTGTCGAGTAGTTCTTTTCATGTGGCTTTAGCTATCTTGAAGCATATGCTACTACTTTACCTTCTTGTATCAAAACACTGCCTAAACCATTCACTGATGCATCACTGTAAATTATAAATTCCTTACCCGATTTTGGCTGAACTAACATTGGAGCTTCTATCAATAAAGCTTTTAATCTATCAAAACTTTGCTGGCATTTATCAGTTCACTCAAATTTTACATCTTTCTGTAGTAAACAAGTTATCAGAGAAGCTATCATTAAAAATTTTTTTGCAAATCTCCGATAATAACCAGCTAGTCCTAGAAAACTTTGGACTTCTGACACATTCCTCGGTGGCTTCCAATTAACAATGGCTGAAATTTTATTCGGGTCTACCCTGACACCTTCAGTAGATACTATATGCCCAAGAAAACTAACTTCCCATAGCCAAAATTCACATTTACTGAATTTGGCATACAATTGTTTCTCTCGCAAAGTTTGCAACACTATTCTCAAATGCTCAGCATGTTCATTTTCATTTCAGATCGGGCTGAAAATATCAGCCAAAATATCATCTATAAATACCACCACAAACCTATCCAAATACGGGCTGAAAATTCTGTTCATCAGATTGATAAACATTGCAGATGCATTTGTCAAGTCGAATGGCATCACAAGAAACTCATAGTGTCCATACCTGGTTCTAAAAGTTGTCTTTGGTACATCTGAATCTTTTACCCGTAGTTGATAGTAACCAGAACAGATATCAATCTTCGAAAATACAATGGCACATTTTAACTGGTCAAAGAGCTCATCAATACAAGGCAATGGATACTTGTTCTTTATTGTAACTTTGTTGAGCTATTTGTAATCAATACACAGCCTCAACGATCCATCCTTCTTCTTTACAAATAGAACCGATGCACCCTAGGGTGAGAAACTAAGTCTAATAAAACCTCTGTCAATCAACTCTTACAATTGTACTTTCAGCTCTTTCAATTCAGTAAGAGCCATTTAGTAAGGTGTTATGGATATAGGTGTTGTTCCCGAAATAAGATCTATAGAGAATTCCACTTCTCTATCCAGTGGTAAACTAGATGATTCTTCTGGGAACACATCAGGAAATTCACATAAAACTGAAACTGATTGAATCTTTGACTCAGATACTTTACTATCCAGCACATATGCAAGGTAAGCATCATAACCCTTTCAGACATATTTTTGTGCTGATATTGCTGAAATCACATTAGGTAATCCATCTAGTTTATCAGATTCAACATGAAGTACTTCACCACTCTCACATTTCAACAAAATATATTTCTTCTTACAATTCACCACTGCATCATATTGGATTAACCAATCCATTCCCAAAATCACATCAAATTCATTTAATGACAGTAATATCAAGTTAGCTAAAAAGTAATTTACCATCAATGGACAGTTTTTATAGACTTTATCCATCATAACACACTGACCCAGGGGGTTTGAAACTTTAACCACAAATTCAGTGAATTCAATAGGTAAACTCTTAACAATCACTAAGTTCGTGCATATGTATGAATGTGTGGAACCAGGATCAATCAATGCAGTAATATTAGTATCAAGTAGAGAAAATGTACCAGTAATGACATTTGGTACAGAGGCGTCCTCCCTAGCACGAATAGCATATGTTCTTGCAGGTGCTCGTACCTCAGATCTAATTGTTGTATCCCTGGTAGTGCCTCGACTACCACTAATATTACCGGGATGATCGGGTGGTCTACCCCTCGAAACAAGATTACTAGGTTTTGGAGCTAGTTCTATCTCTTTTACAACTCTTTCTGGACAATCTCTTAGAAAATGGTCAAGTGAACCACACCCAAAACAAGCTCCACTTCTAGACTGACATTCCCCATGATGAAATTTGTTACAATGTTTACATTTCATTTTGGGATTACCAACACTACCCACACTGGTCACAGATGGAGATGAAGACCTAGGGTTAGAACGTTGAGAGCCCTGTTCTCTTCCTGAATATCCCGTATAGGTGGTCACACGATCATAATACTTCTTTAATTTCTTAGAAGTAAATGATTGTGACTTACTCATAGTTTTTTTTCCAGAGACCCAAGCCTCTCTTTTAGCTTGTTTCTTTTCTTTACTCAATTCCTCAGCTTTGTGTACTCGACTACTAACACCGCAAATTCCCTTATTGTGAGAATTTCAATCAATAATTTGATATCCTCATTTAAACCCACTTCAAAGCGTTTACACATTTTAGCCTCGGTTAGAATCCATTCTCTGGAATATTTGCTCAACTGAACAAATTCTCGTTCATATTCGGATACAGTCATGTTTCCCTACTTGAATTCTAAAAATTCTTTCTTTTTCTGATCCATGAATCTTTAACTAACATATTTCTTTCTCAATTTAGCCTGAAAGAATTCCCATGAAACGTTCTCTCTCGATACAACTAAAGTTATGGTATTCCACCAATGATAAGATGTATCCTTCAATAAGGATATTGCACATTTCAGACATTTCAGACATTTCAGCTCTAAGTTCTTTAGCCCCATGCTTGCGGATTTTATCTATCGGAGGCTTTCCAATTCTAACAGATTCAGCACCCTGTGGTACCTCAAGAACCAGTTGAGAAGTAGGTGGGGGAGGTCGTTGTACAGTGGGGTTTGTTCTTAAGTACTCGGTAAACTATGCATTCATCAATTGAAAGAAAACCTATTTTGCCTCCTCACCTTGGCCTTCAGACACAGGCTTTTCACTACTAGGCGCTGACGCAACTCTTTTAACTGAAGCTGAAGCATTGCTCTCAGCTTCCTTAGATTTAACTCTAGCTCGATTGGATAACATTACTATATGAAAAACACATTTAAAATGATCAGAAGTCATCACACTATCACAAATCATATAATGGTATATATAGCTAAACTCGTGTTTGCTACGTCAAATCAAAGAATCGACTAAACTATAGCTCTGATACCACTAAATGTAACACTCCTAACCCGTATCCTTTGTTAGAACAGGGTTTCAGAGCATTACCAGAACTTTCAGAATAATTTTTAAATAATTTATGTAAATTACTAAGCATTAACTGAGATCATTCAAAACATCCCTTGATTAGACCCTCGAGGCCCAATACGAGCATTAGAATCGAGTCGGGACTTAATCGGGAGCTCTAAGAATTTTTCATAAAATTTTAAAAATTTCCCAAGGGTGTAGGGCTCACACGCCCTTGTGGTCCAAGGGACACGTCTGTGTGACCCTAGGACATGCCTGTGCTGCAAGCCGTGTTTGACTCCGTGTAACTCTCTTACTTGTGCACACGGCCATGCCACATGCCCATGTGCTAGGCCGTGTAGTTAATTAATTCTATTCAAAATTAGGTGCAAGTTTCACACGGCCAAGACACACGCCCGTATTCTAGGCCGTGTAGCACACAAGGCTGAGACACATGTCCGTGTCTCTGCTCGTGTGCTCAATTCTGAGCATTCTGTTTCTCAAAATTAAGGTGCAGGGGACACACGGCCTAATCACACGTCCATGTACCAGGCCGTGTGTCACACAAGGTCTAGACATACGCTCGTGTGTCTACCCGTGTGGACAAAATAAAGCCATTTCCTAGCCTCATTTGTCACCCAAATTTACCACTTCTCTGCACTAAAACATACCAAACACATTCCAACCAATTCAAGCATTCAAATTAAACAAATTCCATCATTCAGCATGGCATACCATTATATGCATACATGCTTACAATCTTACCTTGGTTCAATCCATATATTAGACATTATTGGATCAACTACTTAACATATATTTAGTTACCATAACATGACATTACAAGTATATCAAAACAACCATTACTAGTCATTCCAATGGCTAGATTACAAGCATCATTATCAAGCCACTAATGGTCAAGTTGTCCTATACATGCCATTATATCAAAATGATTTTACTAAGTATACCCAAAATAAGCTAGATGATAGTGTGACGATGCTCCAATGATCTCTAACCTTAAAGAGTTTTTGAGCACTATAAAACAAGGGAAAATAAAATAGAGTAAGCATTACATGCTTAGTAAGTTCGTATAACGGAAACTAAACTTACCAATCTCATTTATTAAATCTAAGCATACAATATCATGTTTTCCATCCATTAGCAAAATTTCCTAAACACATGCATTCAATCAAACATGTTAGTCACAAAAATCTTTATATCAATCAAGTAAACGTAGATGAGCTCATCATGCAATATTCTTTGAAGTCATTATCATTTCATCTCATAATTCTCATGCCATGTCAAGAGTCTTATGTCTGTTGAATCATTGAAATTCTGATGGATGCTCAAGTGGTACATACGAGGTGTACGGTTCAATAATCCGTCAATTTCTTATTCAAGGATACCCATTAGGGCACCTAATCAAAGAACACACTATCGAGCCACATATCGTATAACAGGATTACCAGTCCAGGGTAAATCCTTTATATAACGTATGCTCAATAGAGCTCAATTAGGATTACTAGTCCAGGCTAAATCCTAATCATAAAGTATGCTAGAGAGGTATTATATCAGGATTACCCGTCTAGGCTACATCCTTTCTATAATAAGGTCAATAAGATTACTCATCCGAGCTAAATTCGTAGCAACAAATGTAGGACCTCATCCATTTCGGGAAAACACATATATTCATCGGAATTCAATATTTAATTTGGACTTAACCCTTTTTTCATCATTTTAAGCATGTATTAAATTTTCCATTATAGCATTCAAGTAATGCATTTCAATATAAGTCACATTACATACAAACACAACATTCAATTAACATAATTACATGCTCGATTAAGTTACATAAACTTACCTCGACACTTGTTCGCGTATAAAATCTACTAATCAGAAACCTTTTCTTTTCCTCGGTCTAACCTCGAATTTATGTTGTCCGGATCCAATTAAGCCTTGAAAGTTTCTTCTCTCTCTCCTAGGGTTTCCATATAATTTTGGCGTTGAAGATGACAAAATAAGATGATATTTCTTTTTATCATCTTTTAATTAATTAATTTTTTCAATTTTCAATTTAGTCCCTACTCTTTTCTAATTTTTCCATGGATGAGTCACCAAAAATCTGCACACTTTTCTTTAATGGCCTAATTACCATATAAGGACCTCTAGTTTTGAATTCCATAGCTATTTAATCCTTATAGCTACTAGAATTTAACTTTCTCATTTTATGCGATTTAGTCCTTCTTATAATTAAACACTTAATTGATAAAATTTTCGTATCAAAATTTCCACACGACTTGTCTATCATAATACATACCATATAATAAAATAAAAATAAATTTTATTTTCGGGTCGGCTTTGTGGTCCCAAAACCACTGTACCGATTTCACATAATTAAGCACTAACACATCGTATCCTATCAGAACTCCGTAGTTAAGCATGGTTGGGCAAGAGTAGAACTAGGATGGGTGACCTCCTGGAAAGTCCTCGTGTTGCACGTCTTACATTTTATTTTTTTATTTGTGTTTTCTAAACTTTATTTGTTTTTTATTTGCGTTTTGCAAAAGAAATCTTTTGAAATGTTATTTGGTCAAATTTGCATTCAAATTCGAGGCGCAAGTGCAATAAGGGGTAGCCTTTTTGTAAATAGATTGCACAAAAATTAACGGGTGTGATCATACCAGCACTAATGCACCAGATCCTATCAGAACTGCACAGCTAGGCATGCTTGGGTGAGAGTAGAACTAGTATGGGTGACCTCCTAGGAAGTTATCGTGTTACGCCCCTTACTTCTTCTCTTTTTGCATTTTCTAAACATTATTTAATTCTTTATTTATTTGAGTTTTGCAAAATAAATCTTTTGAAACGTTATTTGGTCAAATTTGCATTCAAATTCGAGGCGTAAGTGCAATAAGGGGTAGCCTTTATGTAAAATGATTGCACAAGATTTGATGGGTGCAATCATACTAGCACTAATGCAACGGATCTCAACAGAACTCCACAAGTAAGCGTGCTTGGGTGAGAGTAGTACTAGGATGAGTGACCTCCTGGGAAGTCCTAATGTTGCAACCCTCCCATTTTATTTTATATAATTTTTTTGGTTGCGTTTTCTAAACATCATTAATTTAATTAGTTATTTGTGTTTTACGAAATAAATAATTTGAAACATTATTTGGTTGAATTTTCATTCAAATTCGAGGCGCAAGTGCGATAAGGGGTTACGAGGTATTACCGAAGAAATTACAACTCAGGACAGTCATTCATTACTATTCATATGTAAGATAATATAAACTTAATTATACAAATCATATGCACATCTCATTTATTTCATTCGAATAATCAAATTATAACATAGCTTAGTGCATTACTAATTTCATGTGCATACATTAATATATACACTAAGTTATAACATATAATTAAAGCATTACAAAATTCGATTATAAAAATTATTAAGCCAAACCAAAACAATAATTCAATACCAATCATCAATCACAATTATTATCTACTTAAAACATTAACCAATTTAATTCAATTACTAAACCAAACATTAAATCAAACAAATATACTTCAAAACAATATGGCCATTAAATTCATGATATTCAGACACTTAAATATAAGCTATATATGTTTTATTTTATATATTAAACACATAAATAAATACATCAATCTGTATCACACGATTATAAAATTCATTAAGTTATAAAAATCTTGACTAACATTTATATTTAGCTTTATTAAAATATGTGCAAGTCATCATCAAAAACCATAGCTATAATAAACACCTATACTGAATTAACTATATCAACATTATAGACTAAACATCACATCCAAAATTTATACACACTTAGCAAATTTATTTCCTGCCTATTCGGCTAATAAAGTTAACCACATAGATAGTATAGATTATGCCAATTAATCATTAACTTAAATATGTCATTTCCTAATCATAACAAAGAATGATCAAAGGCATACATTTATGAAACATACTTAATACTTATGAATATAAACATGCATTTTAATTTGCTTATTAACCATTCATAACCAATACAACATGCTTATAATATAATCATGAAATCAAGCCAATTCATCTTATTACATAAATACAATGCTAAATCAAGTCGTATCTATTTCACATATTATAATATCGTTCTTAGAACTTCACATTGCTGAAGCATATAAATCAAAACCATCACTTATACTTACATCATATAAATCAAATCCAACCATTAATTCACTTATAATACATCTAACATCTTACTTAATTATTCAACCCACAACTCAAGATCACAACATCAAGCCTAACCCAATTATATCATATACACATAAAATGCACATTACTTTCGAAACATGCTTAGATCACAACCAAATTCACACAACCATTATCAATACATACTACACTTATAAGCCATAACCAAAAATACATATACTTAAGTAACATATTTAGCCATTTTCGCATGGCTTAATAATTACAACTTCAAAATTAACCAAAACCTAAGCTAGCCTATACATGCCATAAGTTCAAGTTCAAACTTTTAAAAGTACCGAAAACAGTCGATAGTGTGATAGACTTCGTTGACGATCCCCAAGCTTGTAACATTGAATCCAAAATTTATAAAACAAAGACAAAATTATACACACAGTAAGCTATTTACACTTAGTAAGTTATAAGCAAACAAACAAACCGATGATGTAATCGACTCATTTTATCTAGTTAAATTACATTATCAATATCAACCTTATTCTCAACTTACAAATTTCATAAATAATATACCTGTACACATAACCATTACCTTGGCCAAATATTTACAAGGTTAAGTCATCAAATCATTATTCAATTTTCAAAAGCCAAATTGTCATTATAAAACCTAATGCACATGCATTTGTATACGTAAGCTCTTAAATCAAGATAAAATTTTATATACATACTTTAACTAAATGGGCGATTATGCAAGATCATATATATATGCATAATAAAAATCATTTCAACAAGAATCATACTTCTTGTTCACAAGGCCGAATACACATGTCATATTCACATATACTTTTCATCCATGTTATACATGCTTGTAACTAATATCATAATACTCACTTACCTTATTTCAAATAAGTACCAAACTAATACATACCTGATCACTTAGCTAATTTTACATATTTGTTCACCACTTATCGATGCCCGATGAACCATTCAGAATTGGATAGGACACTCGGATAATCACACACATCATACAATGACAACGTCCCAGACGTGGTCTTACATGTAATCACATATCGATGCCACTGTCCCAGATAGGGTCTTACTCGCACACATATGTCGGAATTACATATCGATGCCATGGTCTTACTCGCACACATATATCAAAATCCTATGTCATGACATATGTATCCTAACTATTCCTAAGGTTCATACGGGGCTTTCAGACGTCGTAACTCGGTCGAAACGAAAGCTTGAACATGGTTACCAAGCTTATACACATTCGGCAATAGCATGTATAAATTCATACATTACATACCAGCATATATTAGTTAGCATTTAATTACAATTAGGCACGTCTATTTGCTTATAAACTTACCTCGGACGATACAAAACAGAATAGGGCAGCTAGTCTACAATTTTCGCTTTCTCCCTATCCAAATCTGATTTCTTTGGTTCTTGATCTAAACATATTAAAATTAAGCTCATTCAAACATATTTTCATTCAATTTAGTCCAAAAACACATAAATGGGCAAATTACCATTTTACCCCTAACATTTACAATTTTTACAATTTAGTCCCTATTGCACAAAACACAAAATACACAAAATTTCTCCATACCCAAGCTAGGCCGAATATTACCCATGACCATACAAACCCATATAATTCATTTATTTCACATGTTAGTCCCTCAAATTATTATTTTTTGCAATTTAGTCCTAATTACTCAAAATCATCAAAAACTTTAATACAAAACATGTTAATCTAAAACATATCTTTCATATTTCATCATCAAACAACAAAAATCACAAGTTCTCAACAATGGCACAACTCAAAATATTCATCAAAATCAAAAATTCAAGCATGGGTTTTGTAGTACTCAAAGCAACGATCTCAAAAACGTAGAAATTATCAAAAACCAAACAAAAAATAAACCTTGATTGAGCTAAATAGATGGCCAAACCGTAACTTGTTGTTCTTTCCTTTTGTTTCGACAATTAGAAAATAAAAATGATGAACATGGCTTTCTTAATTATGTTATAATATGATATATTATAACATTTTATTTCATTTACAATTTTAACCTTATTTGTTTAATTATAAAACCATTATAACTATGGCCATTACCGTCCACTTTAGCTAACAATGGGCTAATTGCAACATAAAGGCTTCCATTTTAAAAGCCAAATGCAATTTGGCCCCCTTTTAGAAATAACTACCAAATTTTCATTTTACACGATTAAGTCCTTTACTCAATCGGACACTCAAACGATAAAATTAAATCACGAAAATTTCACAAACATAAATTCACACATAATAAACACGGAAAATAATTTTTAAATATTTTTTTGACTCAGATTCGTGGTCCCAACACCACTGTTTCAATTAGGGTCTAAATCGGGCTGTTACAGATCATACCAGCACTAATGCATTGGATTCCATCAAAACACTACAATTAAGCGTGGAAGTCCCCATGTTGCACCCCTCACATTTGATTTTTTTTTCATTTCTATTTTTTGGAATAAACCTTTCTAAACATTATTTATTTATTTATTTGTGTTTTCTAAAATAAATATTTTGAAACATTATTTGGTCAAATTTGCATTAAAAGGCGTAAGTGCGTTAAAGGGTAGCATTTATGTAAATCAATTACGCAAGAATTGACAGGTGCGATCATACCAACACTAATGCATCGTATCCTATTAGAACTCCGCAATTAAGCATTGTTGGGCCAGAGTAGAACTAGGATGGGTAATCGCCTGGGAAGTCCTCGTGTTGCACACCTTACATTTTATTTATTTATTTGCATTTTCTAAACTTTATTTATTTATTTGCATTTTGTGAAAGAAATCTTTTGAAACATTATTTGGTTAAATTTGCATTCAAATTCGAGGCGCAAGTGCGATAAGGGGTAGCCTTTATATAAAATGATTGTGCAAGATTTGTGGGGTATGATCATACTAGCATTAATGTAATGGATCTCAATAGAACTTTGCAATTAAGCGTGCTTGAGTGAGAGTAGTACTAGGATAGGTGACCTCTTGGGAAGTCCTCATGTTTGCACCCCTCCCATTTTATTTTATATAATTTTTTTAGTTGCATTTTCTAAACATCATTAATTTAATTAATTATTTGTGTTTTGCAAAATAAATCTTTTGAAACATTATTTGCGATTAGGGGTTGCCTTTATGTAAATAGATTGTGCAAGAATTGACGAGTGCGATCATGCTAGCAATAATGCAATGAATCTCATCATAACTCCGCAGTGAATCATGCTTCGGCAAGAGTAGTACTAGGATGGATGACCTCCTGGGAAGTCCTCGTGTTGCACCCCTCTCATTTTATTTATTTATTTGCATTTTACGAAATAAATCTTCTTAAACTATCTGGTCAAATTTGCATTCAAATTTGAGGCGCAAGTGCGATAAGGGATAACCTTTATGTAAATAGATTACGCTGGAATTGATGGTTGTGATCATACCGACACTAATGCATTGGATCCCATCAAAACTCTACAGTTAAGCGTGCTTGGACAAAAGTAGTACTAGGATGGATGACCTCCTAATAAGTCCTCGGCAATCCTTCTTTTTTTATTTTTTTATTTGTGTTTTGCAAAATAAATCATTTTAAACATTTTTTTTGTTATAGTTGCTTTCAAATTCGAGGCGCAAGTGCGATAAGGGGTAGTCGTTATATAAATAGATTGCGCAAGAATTGATGGGTGTGATCATACCAACACTAATGCACCGGATCCCATCAAAATTCTTTTTTTTTATTATTTGTGTTTTGCGAAATAAGTTTTTTTAAACATTATTTGGTTGTAATTGCTTTCAAATTCGAGGTGCAAATGCGATAGAGGGTAGTCTTTAAGTAAATAGATTGCACAATAGTTGATGGGTGCGATCATACTGGCACTAATACATCGAATCCCATTAATATTGTAACACCCTTTACCTGTATTCGACACCGGAACAGGGTATGAGGCATTACCAGACTTAAACATACACATTCATGCAAAACCGGGCCATAAAAATTCCAACACAATTTAAAACTTTTCAATCACATGCACATTGTCCATTATAAGAGCCTACGAGGCCCAAAACATACATTAGAAACTGTTCGGGACTAAACCGATAACTTTCAAAACTTTGGGATAACTTAGAAAATTATCATGGTTTGAAGAGTCACACGCCCGTGTGGGTAGGCCTGTGGTCACACACGCTCGTGTGGCTTGGGACAAGCCCATGCTCTCAGCCCGTGTAACTCTCTAACTATCACATGCCCGTGTGCTTAGGTCCTGTGTCGAATTAAATTCCAAAAATTAAGTGCAGACTTCACATGGCCTGGGCACACGCCCATGTCCGGAGGTCGTGTTCTTCACACGGCTGAGACACACGGCTGTGTCTCTGCCCGTGTGTTTACTACTGGGCATACTGACTTACATAAATAGGGTGCAGGGGACACACGGCCGGATCACATGCCCATAGGGCAGATCATGTGTCACACACGGCCTAGATACATGCCCGTGTGTCTACCCATGTGGACAACTTTGAGGCTATTTTCCAAGCCATTTGCCACCCTTAAACATTCACATACTCAATCCTACTTCATAGCATGCAACATGGCACATTTTGCTACACAAGC
The DNA here is from genome assembly GCA_025698475.1 of Gossypium anomalum. Lineage (NCBI taxonomy): Eukaryota > Viridiplantae > Streptophyta > Magnoliopsida > Malvales > Malvaceae > Gossypium > Gossypium anomalum. Next base: position 52,663,806 of record CM046964.1, read on the forward strand.
ACACACCATCATGTTTAATCCATGACTTCATAATATAGACATATTACATACTTCTATATGGCATTCCACACCAATTTCATACTTATTCATCATTATAATTCTCCTTTTTAGTTATTCAATTACTCCATAAATATGGTCATAACTATTAGTCCTTATTCATCCATTAAATACATATGCTATTCATTTCGCATATCATCCACAAGCAACTAAACCACATCAACACATAAACACATTTGCATGCATGCATAAATAATTAGGGTTACAACCCAAATAATTAAGATGAGCCACCTCTCATGACCATATACAAAATAATCACAATACCATCATGAGCCAAAACATTTGGCTAATCAATATGACACATAACAAAAAAACCAAGTCCCTATACATGCCATACACAAAATGATAAGTCTAACTATACCCAATCCAATTGATAGTGTGATCAAATCTCCAATGCTTCACAATCCCCGAGTTAGCTTGGCGACACTATAAGAAAAGAAAAGGAAAGGAGGGTAAGCTTTAAGGCTTAGTAAGTTCACATGCAAATAAAGTGAAACTTAAACAAGCATTAGTCATACATTTAACATGATAAACATAATCTTGCATTTTATCAAATCTCTTAAACTTATTCTTCATATACATCTATACATACATATTCATACCACACATTCATCATATCTCATGTTATTCTCATGAGTTCAATGTGCATACCTGTGCCCACTTGCACATAATAACTTATTTTCTCGTCTTCGATGTAATCATCAAGATTACTCGTGAATCCTCCTTTAGAACTACTCGTTGAACACTCCGAATACTATCAGATACATCAAAATCTTGCACCTAAGTGTCTCATATGTAGCCAATGCTACCTCACATCACATGTTGCTCACTTTCGAGCTACTCACGGGTCTGTTCATATTAGGCTGTCAGGTATCCGCAACACATGTCGAACTACCCCGCCACTGGTAGAATATACGAGACCAGCACTCGGACTCCAAAACATGTGTCATATATATCACGAACTCAGACCACAACTCAATGAGTTCGGATGTGACATATATCATGAACTCAAACACAACTTAATGAGTTCAGATCACATAGTTCCTAGTGACATGTCACTTGTATCCTAAACTATTCCTAACATTCAAATGGGATTCTTTGATACCACATTTCTGTCGAACTTGCTCGTAACATCGATTTCAATACCCGTAGTACCAATCACTTATTCATGGAATAATCAAAGCATATTTCATGATAAAATTTAGGCAATAAACACATGATACAACATCATAGCAAATATGTAAACACTTACCCTACATGCAATATTAAGGAATTTAAAATATGGTACATGTTGCATTATTTGCAAATGAACTTACCTCGGTACAAAATGATAAAAACGAGCCTAATCCTCGTAAACTTTAGTTTTCCCTCGATCAAGACCCGAATCACGTTTTTCTTAATCTATAATGCCAAAATTAACTTGTTCAATACATACATTGGTCAAATCGACCTATAACACATACTTTGGTAAAATTATCATTTTACCCCTAACTTTTCACTTATTTACAAATTGGTCCCTAGGCTCGTAAAATGAAATACATGTATTTTCTTGATTACCCAAGCCTAGCCGATTCATATACTAGCTTATATCAGCCCATATTTCTCATTAAATCACATTTCTACTACCCATTTCTTCATCTTTTACAAATAAGTCTTTTTTATGTACTTTCACTAAAAATCACTTAGTAAAAGATGTTAAACACACATCAAACTTTCATATTCCTCCATTAAAAATCAAAATAAAAACATGTCACACATGGGTCAAGTTTCATACATGAACCCTAGCTCAAAATATGGCTAGAAATGGACAGATCATGCTTCAAGGATCTCAAAAATGGAAAGAGCATCAAAAAGGGGACTAGGATGCACTTACTATCAAGCTTGAAAGTTGAAGAAAACCATAGCTATGGTGTCTTGAGAATTTTGGCTGGTACATGGAGAATAAGAGCCAATTTTGACTTATTTTTCCCTTTTTATTCTTTTATTTACTAAATGACCAAAATGCCCTTAAGGCTTTTCTTTCAAAATTTTCCTATTCATGCCCATTTTTGTCCAAAATTTTAGAACTTGGTCAAATTGCTATTTAAGGACCTCTAATTAAATGATCCAATGCAATTTCATGGTCAAAGCTTCTAGAACATGTATTTTGCAACTTATTCAATTTAGTCCCTAACTTCAAATTAGACATTTTAGGTATAAAATTTCTTCATGAAATTTTCACACAAACATGCATTCATATCATGGACCATCAAATAATCATAAAATAATTATTTCTACTTCGAATTTGTAGTCTTAAACCACTATTCTAACTAGACCCTAAATCAGGATGTTACAAATATTCTGTAGTTAAGCGTGCTTGGGTGAGTGTAGTACTAGGATGGGTGACCTCCTTCTTGGGAAGCCAACATTATTTAAATCTTTTTATTTGCATTTTGTGAAATGAACCTTTTTAAACATTAGTTGCGTTATTCTTTTTTTTTTCATTTGTGTTTTGTGAAAGAAATCTTTTTAAACATTATTTGATTATATTTTATTCAAATTCGAGGCGCAAGTGAGATAAGAGGTAACCTTTATGTATATAGATTGCGTAAAATTTGATGGGTGTGATCATACCAACACTGATACACTGGATTCCATTAGAAATATGCAGTTAAGCGTGCTTGGGCGAAAGTAGTACTAGACTGGGTGACCTTTTGGGAAGTCCTTGTGTTTGTACCCCTCTTTTTATTTTATTTTATTTTTTTGCGTTTTGCGTAATAAATATTTTTAAAAATTATTTTCATAATTCTTTTTTTAGCAATATTTGACCATCTAAAGTTGACATGTCAAAGCTGAATGAGTCTTACTTCGATTGGCATGTGCATTGTTGCCCATACAAGAGAACGTGGGTGCGTTAAAGCACATTATCCTCCTATTTATGGGTTGAGGAGGGATTATGGGTAGTTCTAGGCATTTTCTTGTAAAAAAAAAGAATAGATATGATTAGATTCTATAATAAAATTATTCAAAAAAAAGTTTACATGTCAAAAGAAAGCGCTTTTTATAAAAAGCGTTTTTTGAAAAATGCTTTTCTCTAGGACACATTTTTCACATCTGCGAAAAAGTAACCTAATTCACTAAATAATCAGAATTTCAGCCTATATTTTCTTGTTTTTCTTGTTTTTCTTGAAATCGACATATAATCTTAATTTTCCCATATATGTCACTAGCAATTCCAATTGCTCGGTTATATTTTAAGGCTTTCTTTTTGTTCTGACTCATGAGAGGATAATAATCAGTCCTTACAGTGCAAGGTAGCTCTTCCATTGCTGCAAAGTAAGAACTCATTTTAAAGTTCAAACTCACTCCCCGTCTAGTTCATTTTAAACACTTTCTATAACTCATTGACATGAAAACTCCTTACAATTTTTCAATCTATCAGTACTCTTGTCTTCAAATTGAGTTGCTAGATAAGAGTCCAGACCAAAATAATAATAACAGAGGTTAAATTATTCGGCAAGTCAACTATAAAAGCAAGTAATTTAGTTCTAGTATATATAAATATGGTGGAATAATTACTATATATTTAAACTTTTAAACGGGAGTAAAGTTAAATATTAAAAAAATTAACTTTTCAATTAAAGTTTTTAAGTCAATATAAAAAAAAAATTGAGCAATTTAATCACTATCGCATTTTGAATAATGTTGAATTTAATTTTCTGTTTTTTTTTTTCTTCATGTCATGTTTAAGCACAATAAACAAAATTTTCTAAGTTCAAGGTTATGCTCAAGTAAAGTTTATTTGGATTAAATTGTTCACTTTTATAATAGATTTACTTACTCTCCAACTTATAATCGAGAGACCCACCCACTAACGAAAAATGGATGCTTTATATGAACTTTCTAGGGAATATCTTGGACAACTTTAAAATAATTATAAATACAATAGAAAACGTTATAGGAACTGTTAGCTAAGGCATCAAGCATCAGCATAACAAATTGGTGGGTGTGCTTTTCTATCGGTATGCTTGTGAGGTAAGCTGAAACGGGACATGATGCCCACTTCTTCTGTCAGAAGAAATCACTTAAGACTTTAAGCCATGCCTATAATTGAAGCATTGCTAGAGTTGTAAACTGTTTGCCATCCAGGATATCACAGCTTTTCTTCGTTGAAATGTTTAATTGCTTTAGAAATTCTCATAAAAGCGACGCTAAGGAATCATGAAAGTGGGGCAGTGAAACAGGCAAATATTATATATTAATAAGAAACTAAATCTCTTCTCAAGTTCGTTGAATAGATTACACTTGTTGAAAATGATACACAGATCCCCAAATACCAAGTCAAGCACGAAGCAAGTGATGTCGCAACAATGCCATGTTCAAGAGGCCCGGATACTAGAAAGAAAAGAAAAATACAGCTATTTCCAATATCCTATACAATGATTTGCCCGACTGTCACCCAACGGAAGCCATTTATTAGACCAAACTAAGTCATGCCTTCCACCCATAACTCGTATGATCATCTAATTCACAGTTAAAAAACCCATTTTCCGTTAACTCATGAGCTATATCCGAAATAATATCATCTTGCAAATGAAGATTCTGAGGCAAATCAGGTGCTCTCTGGGTGGATACATTGTTGCCACCAGCTGGGGAAGAGTCACTGTTTGAAGCGGCTCGGTAACTGTTGCTTTGACTTGGTGGAGCCCTTGCAACACTTCCTGACATATTAGAGGTAGCTGCAGCAGTGGTGTTGCTTCCGAAGCCTATTCCATTTCTTCCCAAGCTCGCATTCTCACTCTGCCCACTCCAGGACTGCTGCTGAACTCCCGTATTATTATTGGGCATCTCATGGAGCAGCTGTCGTATCATTTTCTGTTGTAAAGCCTGGTTACTCTGAGAGGGTAGCAGATGGTTCTGCTGAATTAAGTTATTGGCGGTTAATGTATGCCTCTGCAGTTGAGGCTGCTGAGCTAGTACATGCGGACTTGATAAGCCACCAGGCAGGGTATGCATGGATCTTGGTAACAATGCAGCAGGACCTTGGAAATTTGAGGATAGACTTCGGTTAGAATTACTGAAGGAAGACGAGGCTTCCTGATGAAGTGGGCTAGGCTTTGAATTCATCGAATTCTGCCTAACAAGCAGATTCTGGTAGTTAGTAAGTGCCAAAGCAGTTTGTGCTGAACTGCTTAAAGCTTCCCGACCAACTATGTTATGGTTGTTGCCCGTTTGATTGTTTATTCCAGGATGCAATTCCATCAGCTTATTGAGTGTATTCCTCTCTGTTGGCAGACCCTGAACGTTGGCTAGTTGCTCCATTTCCAGCATTTTTTGCATTTGGAGCTTGGCTGCAGTGGCATGTCGAGGATAGTTTTTCAAGCCATCTGCAGATTTTTGTGTTTAAGCAAACAGACAGTTAGAACCAAAGCTGTAATGGTTCTCTCTCAATTCACATTAACTAAACTGTAGAACCACCAAGATTTTAGCAGATTAAAATTCCAGATAAGATGTTAAGTCTAAAACGAGAGTAATTCGCCTCGAACATTTTCTTTTCCCAGTGGTTGCAAAATCCTAAGTGGTGAAAACAGAAGGGGCTTAAGAAGCTTATTGTGAAAGAATCAGGGGATGAAAACAAAGGCTACCTAGAAAGTTCCTATGAATAGATAAAGGGAACAGTAACCAAGTGATGGCCACAATCTTTACAAATCTGATGATTTTCTTAAACAGCAAAAATGGAGCAGCTAAATATTATTCCTATGCTACATAAAAGTAGTTACTTCCTCTTTGATCTCTTAACTAAATACCACCCAATCGAATAGAAAAAACACTTTAGAATGATTTTATTTTGTTTTTAAATAAAGCAAGTATGCCACATTATATGACAGTTATTATAATACAATTCCATTATTGCCCGTCAGTAGATGAGATGAACAAAAGAGAGATCATCTATTTATGAATTTAATTCTCTCTACCTTATGAAAACCGAAAAGTTAGCCCCTTTGTTTTAGTTTGTCAGGATTTGGTCCTCCTACTTTCCGAAACTGAGAAGTTAGTCCAATTGGGTAACACTCTTACACCTTACTGTTAAATCGTTGACTTGGAAATTAGCAGTTTAGCAATTTATATGTAAGAAAGTATCAAAAATCAGTAGTAGTTAAGTGATTTAAATGCAACAAATTAGCAAAAATCAGCATTTCAAGTTCACGTGGTTACCGAGCAAACTAACTTTTCAATTTTCGTAATTCTAAAAATTTAGAGGAACTAAATTTTTGTCAAGTAGAGAGATGAATTTTATAATTTATAGAAAAAATATCAAAATGTCAGAGGTCAGTAAGGGAAATAGTCACTTACCAATAGGCCCAACCTTTTGTTCTCGACAAAAATCTATCAGATCTTTCATGCTGATCACAACCTCAGCAATCTATAACAAATTACACAAAAACTGTAAGGAAACTCAAAAAAGAATATTTGTTTACAGGTATTTAATGCACAAAACCAAAACTGTACCTGCAAACATCTCACATATCTTTTTGAGAAACCCAAATCATTCAGTGATTGTAACTCCAAACTCTTGACAAGCTGCCGTCCAGCCATCAGGAACCTGAGAGAGCAATCAACGTTGCATCAGTGGAACCCTAGTATCCAGGTAATAGATCTGAGTAAAATGCAACCAAAATACTCACTGAAATCTTCACTAAATTAAAAATAAATAAATAAACCAGTCTAAGCTTCTATTACTAAATTAAAACTACACCACAAAATTGAACTTTTGGGGCTGTGCCCCTCAGGCTAAATTGCACACAAGAGAGAGAACTTCACACAGGTTTTCAGACAATGACTTGGAACAACTTATCTGCTTAAAATCTTAGAGGATCTAACCAAAAGAACCAGATAAGAAACACCAATTCATGGAATGAAAAACTTCTAATATTGGATGATTAACTGACATGTTGCTGTTTGTTTGCAAATCCTGCTGAGAAACGCTGTCAGACCCGCCTTCAGAAATTGAGCTATGACATTTTTGTGCCACCTGAAGTAACTGGTTTACCTGCATGATTTAAAAGTTCAAATTATATCATGTGTCTTTAAATAACTTGAACAAAATGAGCACCTGATCAGGAAATGGAAAGAAATCTGTACTACAGGAGAGTTTCGAGCAGATATAAGTTAAACTAAAAAGCACTCCACCTACCAAAGGAATGCAATTTTAGAAATTAAAGGATCAAAAGAAAAGCAGCAAAAATGATTCACATCTTTTGGTCCTCTTAAGGAGCACATAAACTGGATAACACAATTTTGGGCTTTCTATGTTCTGCTCCCATTATCAGTAGATTCAACACAACATTTATGGCATGTTTGGAAGGAAAGGAACTAATGCTTTACTTGGTAGAATAGAAAGAAAATTTAAAAGATGGAAAATTGTAAAGGTAGAAAGATAGAAAGATAAAAACATATATATATATTTCTTTCTATTGGTGTGCTTGGTAGGAAGAAAAAATTGAAAGAATAAGTAATTTCCTTTTCATTCATTGCTTTGTAAAATTGAAAAATAAGAGAAAAGAAAATGAAACTTTTAAAAATTGCATAATATTGAACTAACATATATACCCCACTGTCATTTCAATCCTCTCATTTTCTATCCTCTTATCATTCCAATTTGGAATGATTTATTTTTATGCATTAGGATGAAAAATAGTTAGTTCTCTTATTTTCTTTCCTCTCACTTTTTTCCTTACCAAGTACACTCAATTTATTTTCTTTCTACTTTTCCACTCCTTCCATCATTCTACTATTCCACTCAACCAAGCACATCCAAAAAAAAAAGTAGAGCAGAAAGGATTAGAGTTTTTTATCCTACAATGTTTTGAATTTCTTCTTAAAAAGACAGTAGCATAGTAGAGGTTGGAGGTGAACTAAGGTTCTGCTAGGTATGAAGGATGGAAAAGAGTGGGGATGGAAATGTTGTTAAATTAATGAAGTTACGACGTGGGAAAGCGATTATGAATATTAACCATTTAATTAACAAATTTTCCATACTCACTCTTTTCCATCCTTCCTACCAAGCAAAGCCTAAAAGATAGCATAGCAAAGATTGGAGGCAAACTAAACCCACCTCATTTTTTAAATTACTTCAAGTTGAAAGGGTTTGAAATGTAAATATTTTCTTAGATATGCAAACAATAGCACATCAATTATATAGTTTGCTCTACTCCCTTCTCATCTCCATTCCTAAACTAGGTAGGGAAGGCTTGTTATGTCTTCACTTCTCACCTTTCAACTCATTTATTTTGTCAAGTTCAGAACACACAACAAAAGAACTTCAAATCTCTTAAATCTCTTTCATAAGAATTTAAGTACTGTTATTATTTGAGCTCCATGCTGAATGCACCTCTCTTATTACATAAATCCCCGTACATAGGGCCAACAATCGATATCAATCACTTGTGAAACATAGCTACATAACTTGCATGCAAAGATTACCTCCCATGCATTTCATCTCTAAAGGATATAGTTTCACATTGAACCCAAGAACATTCATATGGTGGAAATATATGCTGGTCGAGGGATTATGTTATTCAAGTGTTTATTTTATGTTTTCCTGATTTGGTTGTAACCTTTACCTATATTTAGGTTCTTTCAGATTGAATAGTATTTTATTTCTCTTCTAATTATTTCTTTTAGTGTTATAATTGGTATTCGATTTTATTAGATTTTTTAATTTAGTTATAGATACTTGTGCTAGTTTCAATTAGGTTTTGGATGATGAATTTTTGAGTTTTTGAAATATTGACTATTGAGATATTCTCCCACTATTGTTCTTTGGTTTTCACCCCTGATTCTTCCACTTTTCTCTTGATTTCCTTTCTTCCTTCCACCTTCCCTCCCTCATTTTTTTATTCAATTTCTGATTTTCCCTCTAAAATATATATCTTTTTGCTCTACATGAAATTACCATTAGAGCCAAGCAAACCCAAGTAAAGAAACAAGGCAAGGTTATAATAATGTCACTTGAAATTAATATAGTAAAATGTTGGACATTGTTCACAACTTCCAATTGTCCTACTCATACAATTTCTATTCTTTAAAGACTCAAGTACAACTGTATGCTCTTTAAAACCATAATTATATCCAGCACTAGCACACATCTAGTTATCTACCAAAAAGAAGAACAGAATCATCTTAAGGAACATAAAGTCTCATCCAATTGCATGGTAAATTTATAATAGCAATGTCGTTAACTTTTGATTACTAAGGAAGAAATAGAAAAGGAGTGAGACTGAGTTAAGAGGGTAGAGCTAATAAGTTACAAATTTTAGTACCTGAGGTGCAACTAAACGACGAGGATAAAGTTCTTCATGTCTCCGTGCACAAAACTCCCAAGACAATATCTACATAAAAGAGAGTGCAATAGGTTATTCCTAGACTAAAGCAACATAACAACTCAAAATATGGAACAATTTTCATTTATGTTAACCTTTAAGTCCTGAGTAAATATGATGCGAAGCTGACCCTCACGCACAACACGAAGCTGCTCATATACACTCTCCTGAACTGCTTTTCCATATTCCAACATCATTATCCCAGAAGGAAATCTACACTCGCGTGGAAAATCCAAAAACAGAAGCTCATCAATTACTCCACTGCTAAATTTGATTTCATTAAGTCTTGGTAGTACTTCAAAAGTTGCCTCTGTCAAAATGATAGTAATTTGTTAGTCAAAATCAAGTCATTGGTCAAATAGTAAGTTGTCAGAGCAATTCTAAGTGACTTTTTTAGTAAAAATATATATTGAAGCTGCAGCACAGTGCACAAGTTCTGTAACTAATGAGACAACGTGGGTATTAGACCTGGAATCTACAGTTCCAGAGAAAGTTATGAAACCTTTCATATAAATTTCAATTCACTGGTATATAACACATCGTCCAACTGGGAGAACAAGAAATGAAAAAGCTTAATTCAAGAAAGGTTTACACTGAGAAAAGAATACCAATGATTGTAAAACCTATAAACCTAAAAATTCAAAAAATTCATTTCCCTCTACAATCCAGAACATCAGTACACACAAGAGAAAAGAAAAAAACAATAATCATGAGTCTGAAGGAGATAAATCTGAAAATCAATGAAAAGAAGTAATGATTTAACTGCAAATAACTTTCTCCAGTAAACACTCAGTAAGGTCTATTTCCATACGCCATTTATAAAATGTGTTTCCTACCAAAATTAATTTAAAAGAATATTGCTCTACAACAAAGTAAATGCTCATAAATCTCTTACCAAATCCCCTTCCAGACTTAGACCCACAAATGTCACAATACCAGGCATCCTGAAATTTTATGTGAAAGAATACATGTTAGAAGACAATTTAAGAATCAAAGTGACATATATTATTATTGGTATAACTTAGGTATCCTTCACGTCTGTGTCCATTTTACGGTCCATGAAGATAATTATCTCAGGATTTGTGATTGCCCATCCAACAATGTCATTTCCGGGGTTCAAACTTGAGTGCAATGTGCTTTACCACTACTCCCAACACTTGTAGAAAGGCCTAGACTTGGTCATATAAATATAATTTTCTTATGTTACAAACTACAAAATAGAGAGAAGCATAAAGACAAACCATAGCTGCTTGAGGGAAAGCACCAAGTGCATGACTGCCAACATTATTATACATTGATAAACACCATCTTTTCTTTGCACGGGTAGAATAATACTCTGCCACAAATTTCCTCCAGTATGCAATTGTATTGTCCTACAAAATTAAGTAGACAGGATAGGATTCAATAAAAATTTGAACTATAGCATTTACCAAGTTGAAAATTTGTTAATGTCAACACAAAAGACCGTGACAGAATTACAGAAAGATAATTGAGCATGCACAACAGCATATAGTATATTTTTAACTAAGTTAAACATGAGAAAACTTCACAATCACACCAAGAAGATAATTGTGCATCAGATCTCCACAAAAAATGCAACATTAATAGGACTGAAATTGTTAGCTGAAACCATTTAAAATACAAGATACTTCGCCACAAGATGCAGTGGACAAAAATTTTAACTCACGTGTGGCCTTTGCCGTTGGTGATATAGGTATTGCATTAACCGGCGAGCACATACACCACTATCAAAAGGACGCTTCATTCCAGCTACTTGTTGCATGCCCTGTTGTTGAAATTGCTGCCTTAATTGAATTTGTTGCTGCTGCAAGTGGGTTCTCTGCGAAGGTGGCATTGACTGCAACATTTGTTGCTGTTGCCTAAGTCTCTGCTGCTGAATCAAATCTGGTAATCGAGGGTTTCGACCTAGCAACTGCATGGAATCCTGCCTTTGCAGCAGCTGTTGCAACATCTGCTGCTGAAGAAAGTCTTCTTGCTTGACATCTACTCGAGGTTTCTTCCGCACCTGAGATAGATTACAAGAATCTTGCATGAAGGACCCTTGGACCCATGGACCCATGGGAAGTGAAACTTGGCCAGTTTGTGATGTGGGCAAAGATGTAGCACTTGAGGCCCCTTGAAGTTGCTGACTCTGCTGCATGTGTTGGACACTTGGTTCTTGATGACCTCCAGAGGATCCATCAATGACTGATGAACCTGACATATTGTTCGAGGAAAATGACATGGGCGATGCTGGTAAGCGCATATATGAATCTGTATTGAAGCTAGAACTTCTCTGCAAGTGGGGACCTCCTGACAATACCGAATTTGCATCTGTGACCAAGGAACTAGCCCCAACACTAGGTCCTGAGTTTGCCACACTGTTCAGCACTGTACAATTCATGTCCCCGGAAACTGGACCGAGATTATGACAACCAGTTTCAGGAATTGAATCAGAAGAGTTCTCATAAGGTGAGTTCATGCGAGAGTTAACAACTGCCTGGGACTGCCCATCTCCTTGGAAGAAAATTCCAGAACTAGCAGAGGACTGGGTTAACCGTCCAGCCCCCCGAGAAGGTTCCATTGGAGGCACCGCCCCCTGGTGGCTGGAGTCTAAATAGGTATCCAGAGCCAGGCCTTTCTAATAATAAATACGGCCCCAAAAATCTGTTACAGAAATCTAAAAACACTGTATAATAGAAAAAAACAAGATAACAATAGTTAGAATTCCAATTGCATGTGTTCCAAGAAAATAAAATTACTAATTTTCAAACAGTATTCCACCTAGATAAATCAATCAATACTGGAAACACCTTGGATGATTTCCTAGACTAATCCCATTTTTTAAAACTAACTTCCTTAAATGTCTCCCCACCTGCACACACAACAGAAATCCCTAATCTGACCCAACTCGCTAAACCAAGAATCTCTAAGTAGAATGTTAAAATCTAAAATCCTCCCGCTAGCAATCATATCACTTTTAACACTCGAAAAATTTTAGTGTGAAAGTTGAACTAAAAAAGTGAGAGAGCCCAAGTGGACCCAATAGAATAATGCTAATTAAAGCGTTACTAACAAGTTAAAAAGGAAGATCAAGAAATAGCAAGCAAGAACCACTTGAAACAAGAAATAGTAAACTTTCCTAATTTTGAAGATCGCTCAAAGCAGATTCGAGATTAAACTACTATAAGTAAATAAAAAGGATTAAACAAAAAAACTAGAGAAAATAAATTACTAATTAAGGAAATAAACAGAAGCTACCAACCTCAAAACCGCAGACTGAAAAAAGAAATACAAAAGCAAAAGGTCTTTTTTTATTTATTTATTTTTTAAAACTCAAATTGGAAAACTGGAAAAAAAGAAAAGGTAGCAAGAAAGCTTTCGAGATGCGCTTTATATACCAAGCGCGAATGACAGAGTCGGAATTACCGGCTGCAACGGTAACTTTTCCTATGTAATCGAAGGTGCGGTTTCGTAATGAAGGACACGTGTCGATGATAGTCTAAACGAATTCATTGTTCAATAGTGTGGATGACGTGTTTAGATTTCATTCGTTGATCTTGAGGCCGTCTACGATAGGTGGCGGGGATGGAATATTTTGGGTAGATGTCTTTACTTGGATGGTTGCGTAAAGATTTTTGTTTAACCCGTCAACCTTAACCGATTTCGAGCAGAAAAAGTAAGTGGCAAAATTTTTATTGGATGCAGGAAGGAATGTTTTGAGACTTGACACTGCTGTATAGACCATTTTTTTTATTATAATAATACTTTGGATTATCTATTTTACAATTTGAATATAATTTTATTTAAGTTAAAATAATATCTAGATAAAGTCTTTTAATAATGTTGTCTTTAAGATTCGTAATTGATATAAATACTTAAAAAAAAAAATCTTATTTCTACTCCTTCTAATTACTTATTGGCTGTTATATAGGTGATTTGTGCATGGGTATTTTCAATTCAATTTAAAAAATATTTAGGGTAAAACTATTGTTAAGTTTTCTTTTTTGTTGATATGTAGTTTTCTCCTTCAAAAGTATTTAGTTGGTATTTAAATTTTTTTAACCTAATTTGTAACATCTCTAAAACCCTTTGGTCGTAAGTAGTGTAATTTTTGGAATATACATGTTAGTTTTATGAGAGTAAATAAAATGTAATTTATCAGTGTTAGTAGAAAAATTAGTTGGATGCTAGAGGAAGTTGAAAAGACTGATGTGTTCATAGGAATTAATCTGGGGTATCGACTAAATCATAAGGTTATGAAAAGTGTTGGGGTCAAGGTGTGAGATTAAAAATATAAAATGATTAAATTGAATTGAAGAGAAAAGTGAAAGGGCTAGAAATGTAATATTACCAAAAGTGTATAGTGACAGGAAAAATTTTAAAGATTTTCAAGTGGCAAAAAGGTAATTTATTAAATGTATAATTATTATATAATTAAATTAGACAATAGAAAAAATGTTGACATAAATTCTAGCTATTGGATTTAATTGGATGAAATCTCAACCATTGAATTAACATTATGACATAAAGATTTTTTAAATTAAATTATAATATTTTATTAATTAATTAAAGAGATATTTTACTACAAACATGAAGAAAACTCTTCATGTTTTCATGCTTCACACGTCATCTTCTTTTCTTGAAAAGAAAACTTTTCTTTTTCTTACAAATTGGTCCCTTTTTACCATAACCATTCAACCTTACCTTGAAAGCATTAATTTTTAATAAAAATTTTCTATGAAATTAAGAGTACAACAACATAACAATGTTAGATTCAAGTGGAGAGATAATCTGTGTATGTTGGAGTAGAGAGAAAATCAAGATGAGATGAAATAATAATGTGACAAGGTGAGAATTTTATAATCAAGTTAAGTTATTATAGAGAGTTCTTTGATGGAGAGAGGAAGCATTGCAAACAAGTGGACAAGATGTATAGAAAGAAAGTGGAGAGAAAGACTAGAGCAGATCCAATAACGTTGAGCACAACGACAGGTAGTGGTTACTAAGGTGGAGAAAGAGAATGTGGCTCACGATAAGACTAAGCAAAGAAAACAAGTTTAGAGAAGTTTAGAGTGAGCTTTGAGAATCAAAATTCCAAAGTGCCAAAAGTCCCTTCACCAGTTGTGAAAGGCTCTTATTTATAGTGTAACACCCCTAACCCGTATCCGTCGCCGGTGTAACACCCCTTACCCATATTCGACATCGAAACAGGGTACGAGGCGTTATCAAACATAACATTAACTTTCATTCAAAATCGAGCCATAAAAAATCATTAAATTTTAAATCATTCAATCATATGTCTAACGTTCCTTTTTCAGGCCCATGACGCCCAAAACACACATTGGAAACAATTAGGGATTAAACTGGAAACTTTTAGAATTCATATAATACTTAGTAAATTTTTCATGTTTTGAAGGGCCACAGGCCCGTGTGGCTTGGACGTGTGGGTTTCACACGCCCGTGTGGTTTGGAACACTTTTGTGCCCTTTTACCCGTGTGAATTTATTTTTCATTTCGAACCTACAGGGGTTTTCACAGGCCTGGCACACGCCCGTTTCTATAGATCGTGTCCTTTACACGACTATGACACGCCCGTGTCTCAGCCCGTGTACAAAAACCTTAGCATTTTGTTTATGACATCATCAACCATTTAGGGACACACGGCCAGGTCATATGCCCGTGTTCTTAGGCCGTGTCTAGCCCATGTGGCCATTTTGAAGCTAAAGTTCAATATGCAGAGGACACACGGTCGGACTACATGCCCATGTGGCTAGGCCGTGTGTCATGGCTAGGCCGTGTGTCACACACGGCCTAGACACACGCCCGTGTGTCTTACCTGTGTGGACGAAATAAGGTCATTCCTAGCCTCATTTCTCACCCCAAACATAACCATTTTCCTGCATGAAAACTTACAAGTATATATCAATTAATTCAATCAAACCCCAATATTCAAATTGTTATGTTCCTACCTTTAACCATGCTTTTAAACTTAACTTGATTAACTAAAACAACTCATGATACAATACCATACTATATCATCAATAAAACATATATTACTAACCATTCCAATGGCTAGACTACAAAACCAACATTTTAAGTAATTACTTATCTACACTAGTCTATACATGCCATTATATCAAAATGAGTCTAACATTTATACCAAGATCAAGAGATTGATAGTGTGATGAAAACTCTGACCCCAAATCCAACCTTCACGAGCTTTGAGCACTATAAAACAGAGAAAATAAACCTAATAAGCAATAATGCTTAGTAAGTTCATATAACCAAACTACACTTACCATTCATGTTCAACAAATAATTCATATAATAAGCAACATGTCCATTAATTTAGCCATTTAGCAAATAAAACCTATACACAATCATTCAACCAAATTGATTAGTTCTGAAAAGATTGGAATGCATAAATGAGCTCATTATGTCGTTTCTTTTTATATCACTATGTGTGTCACTACCGCTGAATTATTGAGTTTCTGATGGACCTTTCCTTTTCCAGTTGTACACTTGAGGTGTACATTCCTTTTCAAGTGGTACACACAAAGAATACCTTTTTCCTTTTCAAATGGTATACACAAAGTATACCTAACCTTTCCAAATGTACACACAAAGTGTACAGAACCTTTTCAAGTTGTACCATTTGGGCATATAAATCCTTTTCAAGTATTACCCTTTCAGGTTACATTCCTTTTCATAATGAGATCAAAAGATTATCCTTTCTAGACAACCTTTATTGCAACACATGCAGGATCTCATATACACGGTAATCACCTGTCCAATCGGAAATCAATATTCAAACGGATTCGTGTATCATTTCATCATTTACATGTAAATCGCAAATCAACATTGGTTTATTACAAGTACATACCAATTACAATTTATGATGCACATAATTCAACAATCAATTTAACAAATTTACATGCTTAATTTAGTTATATGAACTTACCTTGACAATTGATCGTATCTACTAATCCGAAACTTTTTCTTTCCCTTGATCTTTTTCTTTGTTCGACACTTTCGGATCTATATAAATAAATTTAATCATCAATTATATGATTTTTACATTCAATCAAGCCTATTTCACATTTTAGGAAAAAGTACCATTTTGCCCCTAAACTTTTAATTAATTCTAATTTCGTCCCTAGGCTCGAAAATTAAAATTTGTGCAATTTACTCCTTATTCCAAGCTTATTCAAAATTCCAATATAACTTTTACAGCACATGTATTTCATAATTTTTAGAATTTTTTCAAGAATTTCACTACTTTACAATTTAGTCCCTACACATGTTTTCACTAAAAATCACTTTGTAAAAGTGGTTTATCTATCAATAATCTTTCATTTTCTATCAAAAAATTTCAATTTACAGCATATTCATCCATGGGTAATTTTCTAAAATTTAATTTCTTTTCAATTTAATCCCCCAAATAAAAAGATTAATCTTTCCCGATCTCAAAAATATAAAAATCACTAAAAACGGGACATAGAACTTACCAATTCAAGCTTGAGAAATTTCCTTTCTCTCTCCTAGGGTTTCCATGTATTTTATGAAGAAGATGATGATATAAAATAAGTTTTATTCTATTTAATCTTTTATCATATATTAATTTATTCACTTTCCAATTTAGTCCTTACATTTTTTTCAATTTTTCATGGATGAGTTACTAAAAATATCTACATGTTTTTCATAAATGGTCTAATTGCCATATAAGGATCTCACATTTTGAATTCCTTAGCTATTTAATCCCTATAACTATTAGTATTCAACTCTAACATTTTATTCAATTCAGTCCTTTTTATAATTAGACACATAATTGATAAAATTTTTCTATAAAAATTTTCATGCAATATTCCTATCATAATACCTATTATTTTATGAAATTTAAATAATTTTATTTTTCGGACTCGGATTTGTGGTCCCAAAACTACTATTCCTATTTCACTGAAATTGGGCTGTTACGCCGGACTAAGGTTAAAGGCATCACTGGACATAATGGAACATTTAACATTCATTTCATACATCATAGCATCATAATTCAAACATCAATATTAAGTCCCTTACATAGGTCATCGAAACCTTAAACATGCTTTAATAAGCGGTAGGGACTAAACCGATTTCATACAAAAATTTTCAAAACTTAAACAATTTTCAAAGTTGTACAGGTCACACGCCTGTATGAACAGGCTGTGTGTCTAGGCCGTGTCAAAACAGGGCATACATACTAACTTATTCACACGGTCACAAGACACGCCCGTGTGCCTTGGCTCCTCACGCTCGTGTGCCTTGGCCGTGCTCAAGCTTGACTTACAATTGGGTCAATTTGAAAAGCCAATTTGCCACCCATTTGGGTCAAACCTACAAGCCTCATACCAAGCATATTTGCAATATACTTTCAACCAATTTCAATACCAAAACATACACCAACCATGCCATAACATTATCAATCATTTTCATGTTCATATCACACACCAATTCATGTCATTCCATAAATAAAAAAATAACAAAACATATAGTTTCATAATCTCTAATCATATGATCAAATCTCATGCCAAAATCTTACCAAAATTCATACTAGGCAAATTCCTAAAACTTACCAAATTGACCAACTCTCTTGGCCATCCATAAACACATCATATAAGCATAATTTACATCACATAACATATACTAAAATCAAACCATAAGTTCAATCTCAAACTAGCCATATCACATGGCATGATATATACATCACAAAACATAATCACCTACTTCTATTCTATACATGCCATACTTCAATATATACTTTTCCAAAAGGTACCAAAATATAGTTCGATAGTGCGGTGACGATCCTCGACGATCCCCGAGCTCCCAGTAGCTTCAATATCTATAAAATAGTTGAAAAACACACAGAGTAAGCTTTCAAAAGCTTAGTAAGCCATATACAAATAAACTTATCATTTAAGACATGTAAACATCATCAAATTTCATATACTTAATAGCCAAATATTAACACAAACCTCTTGTTCATATACATATCACATTTTTTTCAAACATAGTATACAATTCAAATATACCTAAATCGGATGCACATCTCATATAATAATTCATTTTCTCGGAATGCCCGTTTGAACGTTCGGAATCATAAGGATACGCGGATAGCTCGGAAAGCTCATACAATGCAAACGTCCTAGACGTGGTCTTACATGTAACCAAATATCGATGCCACTGTCCCAGATAGGGTCTTACACGAAAACAAATATGATGCCAATGTCCCAGATGTGGTCTTACACGTAAACACAAAATCGATGCCAACGTTCCAGATGTGATCTTACACAATATCACATATCGAAAATCCTATGTCATGACATATGTATCCTAACTATTCCTAAAGCTCGTACGGGGTATTTTGGATGTCGAAACTTTGTCGATACTTTCTTGAATAACACATATTTAGCTCGAATATTCATTCATCACAATTCAATATCATATGAATAATAATAATTCAATTCAGACACGTTTATTTGTATATCAACTTTGCTCGTACAGATTCAGATAGACAGAATCGGCTACTCGACGACTTTCAACTTTCCCCGATCTAATTTCATTTTCTTTAATTCTTGATCTATATAAATTCAAATTTAACTCTTTTATTCATCAAATCATTCAAGTCAATCCACAAATACACATTTAGGAAGTTTTACAAATTAACCCTCACATTTTCACATTTCAACACTTTAGTCCCTATTTCATAAAATCAAAAAATACTCAAAATTTCCTTAGACATGTGCTTGGCCGAATATTCATAGTACTCATACAAGTCCATACATTTCATTTATTTTACATTTTAGTCCTTCAATATACAAATTTCACAATTTAGCCCATTATACTCAATTTCATCAAAAATCCAAAGACAAAATCTATTAACCCAACATCAAGCTTTCATATTTCACCATTTAACAACATAAAACTCATGAAATCATCCATGGCATATTTCAAAATCATAATCAAAATAAAAAATTAAGGCATGGGCTTGATAGTATACAAAGCAACGATTACAAAAATGTAGAAATTATGAGAAACCGAACAAAAACACATACCTAAATAGCCAAGATAAGTGCCGAAACCCTAGCTGGCTTTTTCTTTCTTTTTCTTTGTGTTTTTCGATTATTGATGAACAAAATGACTTAATTTTCATGCTTTATTTAATTAATAACCATTAATTCATCATTTACCATTTTACCCTTCATTATTAACATATAAAATTTCATTAACCAAAGACATTTATGTCCGTCCATTATTCAAATGGTCTATTCACAACAAAAAGACCTCTCATTTAAAGAGACATATCAAATAGGCACTTTAACAAATAGCAGACAACTTTTACCATTTATGTGATTAGGTCTTTTAATCAAATTAAGCACACAAACAATTAAATTTTCATACGAAACTTTTACACATGCTAATTCACATATCATAAACATGGAAAATAATATTAAAATATTTTTCTAACTCAGGTTTATAGTCTCGAAACTACTATTTCAACTAGGGTCTAAACCGGACTGTTACATATAGTGTTTCAAGAATAGGAGTTACAAAGTTGGTAATTAATAATAGATATTTTTCAGTTACAATTGCATTAATGATTAAGAATGAATAGTGAAAAGTTTTGTTGATGATGGTAAATAGTGAAGAAGAATTTACTATGTTTTTAAAATGAGGGAAAAACACTTAGTGTTTCAAGAAAAGATTAAGAGGAAAACCTCTTAACTACATCCAAATCTGATCCACTAAGACAAGCTCTCTGGAACATCCCAAGAGTGAAGATAACCTAAGAACCTTACCATATTCCGAGGTTACTTCCACTTCTTCTACTTTGGTGAAGCGGTACCATGTGAAACATCTTTCACGGAACATGTTTGAAACATAAGATCATAGTTGTTCTTGGATGAGAGTTGTTCTTGAATAATAATTATTTTGACTTGTTCTAAACGCAAGTTGTTCTCAACAAAGTTTTTCTTAATGTAGAGGTTGCTTGGAATAAGAGTTGTTCTATGATGATGCTTTTCTTGATAAACCTCATTCTGAATAATGGCTCTTCTAGAAAAATACAATTGCACTAAATACAAGATATTCCAAACAATGGTTGTTTTAAACATAACAATTCTTGAACACCATTATTCTAAACAAGAGTTGTTTCGAACTTTAGTTATTCTCAATAAGAGTTGCTCTCCAATAACAACTACACTAGATGACAGTTGTTCTAACTAAAGTTGTATTCTGAACATAACTATTTTGGACATAGTTATTCTCGAACAACAGTTTTTATGAACAACAACTATTCTAAACAAGAATTGTTGCTTTAGAAGAGATATTAAGTGAAACGACAATGCTAGTTGTTCCATGCCTGGTAGCACAATTTCCTGAAATATAATATTATTTATCTCAAGGAAAAGATAAAAATATTAGTAGCCAAAACTGAGTTCTACAATTATTGTAACAGCCCAATTTCAGTGAAATCAGAAAAGTTGTTTCAGGACCACAAATCCGAGTCCGAAAAATGAAATTATTCAAATTTCATAAAATGATAGGTATTATGATAGGAATATTTCATGAAAATTTTTATAGAAAAATTTTATCAATTATGTGCCTAATTGTAAAAAAAGACTAAATTGAATAAAATGTGAAGGTTGAATTCTAGTAGCTAAGGATTAAATAGCTATAGAATTCAAAGTGAGAGGTCTTTATATGGCAATTAGACCATTGATGAAAAACATGTAGATATTTTAATGAATCATCCATGGAAAATTCAGAAAAGGTTAAGGACTAAATTGGAAATTGTATTAAATAAAGTATGATAAATGATTAAATAGAATTAAACCCATTTTATATCATCATCTTCTTCATAAAATACATGGAAACCCTAGGAGAGAGAAAGAAAACTTTTGAAGCTTGAATTGGTAAGTTCTATGTCTCGTTTTTAATGATTTTCATATTTTTGAGATCAAGAAAGCTTAATTTCTTTATTTGGGGGATTAAATTGAAAGGAAATTAAAGTTTAAAAAATTACCCCTGGATGAATATGCTGTAAATTGAAAGTTTATGATAAGAAATGAAAGGTTATTGATAGAGAAATCACTTTTACAAGGTGATTTTTAGTGAAAACATGTGTAGGGACTAAATTGAAAAGTAGTGAAATTCTTAGAAAGATTCTAAATTTTTTGAAATATATGTGCTGTAAAGGCTTGGAATAAGGAGTAAATTACATGAATTTCAATTTCCGAGCCTAGGGACAAAATTGAAATTTATAAAAAGTTTAAGGGTAAAATGATAATTTTGCCTAGAAAGTGAAATTGACTCAATTGGATGTGGAATTGACGATTAACTTATATATATAGATCCAAAAGTGTCGAACAAAGAAAAAGACAGAGGAAAAGAAAAAGTCTCGGAATAGAAGATACGATCAATAATCAAGGTAAGTTCGTATAACTTAAATTAAGCATGTAAATTTGTTAAATTGATTATTGAATTATGTGAGTTATGACTTATAGTTGTATGTACATGTAGTAAGCAAATATTGATTTGTAATCAATAACAAGGCATACGAATCCGTTTGAATATTGATTTCCGATTGGATAGGTGATTACCGTGTATATGAGGTCCTGCATATGTTGCAGTATAGGTTGTCCCGAAAGGGGAGATCTTTGATCTCATTATAAAAAAGGAATGTAACCCGAAAGGGTGATACTTGAAAAGGTTATGTACACTTTGTGTGTACACTTGAAAAGGTTACGTACACTTTATGTGTATTATTAAAAAGGGAATGTACACCTCGGGTGTACAATTGGAAAAGGAAAGGTCCATCGGAAATTCAATGATTCAACGGAAACGATATTGTAAGTGATACAAGATGAAATGGCATGATGAGCTCATCTATGCATATAAATGTTTTGGTACTAATCAATTTGATTGAATGATTGAAATTAGGCCATATTTACTAGTTTTCTAAATTGATGGATAAATTGTTTCATGTGTGATTTGATTGTTGAACATGATGGGTAAGTGTAGCCTTGGTTATATGAACTTACTAAGCATTATTGCTTACTAGGTTTATTTTCCCTGTTTTATAGTGCTCAAAGCTCGTGAAGGTTGGGTTTGGGGTCGGAGTTATCATCACACTATCAATCTCTTGATCTTGGTATAAATATTAGACTCATTTTGATATAATAGCATGTATAGACTAATGTAGATAAGAAATTACTTAAAATGTTGTTTTGTAATCTAGTCATTGGAATGGCTAGTAATGTATGTTTTAAAGATGATATGGTATGGTATTGTATCATGAGTTATTTTGGTTAATCAAGTTAAGTTTGAAAGCATGATTAAAGATAGGAACATATCAATTTGAATATTGAGGATTGTTTGAATTGGTTGGTATATACTTGTAAGTTTTCATGCAGGAAAATGGTTAAGTTTGGGTGAAGGGCTTTACAATTATCATGTTTATTTCAATAAAAAGTTCATAGAAGTGATGTTAGATATGTGTATACCTATGTATACTTTTTGTTCTTGATATGTTAAAGAAGAGAATGATAAGGAAGTTGATTCACAAGGTGTTGAAAAAAAAAAGCTAGATGTGAAGGGAAGCATATTCAAGCAAAGAACAAGTACTCAAAGAATTCATATTGTTATCTAAGGAAATTTAAGTAGGAAAAATGTTAATTATATGAATTAAATGAGTTTATATTAGAGGTGTGCATGGGCCGGGCTACCCGGCCCGGCCTGAAGGCCCGCCAAAAAATAGGAGGGTTCGGGTAAAAATATAGGCCCAAAATATGGGTTTGGGCAAAAAAACGAGGCCCGTTTAGAAAACGAGCCAGGCTCGGGTAAAACTTTTTTGGCCTGGTCCTGGCCCGGCTCGGCCCAAATTATATACTAAATATAGATATTTTTATTTTTAATCATATTTACATTTTATTTTTAATTTTATTTTTAATTTTAATTTAATCATTTTTATTATATTTTCAATTTATGTATTGTTTTAAGAATTGTTTTAATATCATTTTTTATTTGTTTCTTGTTTTAATATTTGTTTTAAATGTATTTGATGATTTATTATATTTTAAAATTTTTTATTTAATGAAATAAGTTAAAAAAATTTAATATGGGTCGGGCCGGGCCGGGCTTGGGCTTAACAATTTTATTTCGGGCCGAGCTTGGATAAATTTTTAAGCCCATATTTTAGGTTGGGCCCGGGCCTAAAAAACGGGCCTAAAATTTTGTCTGGACCCGACCTGTACCCGACCCGGCCCAGCCTATGCACACCTCTGGTTTATATGTATTCATGAAAGAATGATTATTTAAAGTTATGTATGTAAAGTAATCAAAAATAATAATAAAGAGATGAAAGTAATTCAAGTATTTATGATATGTGCTTTAGTGTTGTGAACTAAGGACTAAATTTTAAGAAATATAAAGTTTAACACTAGTTTACCATTGAGGTTGAAAAGTGCGGTGAAAATAAAAACTTTTAAAAAGTGCTTTTGGAAAGTTTGATAGTGTAACACCCCTTACCCGTATTCGACGCCGGAACAGGGTACGAGGCATTACCGGACTTAAACACAAGCAAACATACATTTCCGAGCCATAAAATTTGGCATCAAATTCAAAATTTTTGCATTTAATCATAAGGCCCCTAATACAAGCCTACGAGGCTCAAAACGTGCTTTGGAAGCGGTTTGGGACTAAACTGAGAACTTTAGGAAATTTTACGACACTTGGAAATTTTTTGCTAAAGCAGGGGTCACACGCCTGTGTCCCTAACCGGTGTAATTCTCTATTTGTCACCCAAGAGAAAATTGAAGTTACATAGCCATGGCACATGCACATGTCTCGAGGCCGTGTCCTTCACAGGGCTGAGACACACGACCGTGTCTCGTACCCGTGTGCTCGATACTGAGCATTCTGTTTTGCAGCAATTTAGGTGCAGAAGACACACGGCCGAATCACACGTCCATGGGGCTGACCGTGTGTCACACACGGCCTAGACACATGCTCGTGTGTCTACTCGTGTGGACAAAAATAAGGCTATTTACCAAGCCATTTTGCCACCCTTATTCACACATACACTTGCCTCAATTCAAAGGAACAAAACAATGCATACTTGGGCAACCAAAACATCCACATTCATGGCTAAAACATATCAACTCAATGTCTTTATCTAACATATTCACTACATTTATTAAGTCCTAAATCAAACATACAAATTTCACATTCATTAGACTTTATTCAGTTACTTTCTAGTTACCAAATTATACTCAAATTCCTTATCTCATCAATAGGTCACATTTCCAAAAATTACCAAGCATACCATGATCATATCACCATAGACATTGACACATATATGAATATACTTAGGCTTACAACCATGCTAGCCAATATAAGCCAACTTACATGGCCAAATAGCAAAACAAGCTTTTGACGATTACAAGCCATTGCATTGACTAAAATCATATGACGCATATAACAAAATGACCAAGTCCCTATACATGCCATAAACTCAAAATGCTTGAATTCATTTATAACCAAGATGATAGCTTGATAGTGTGATAGGATCTCTGGCGATCTCCAACTCAAGCTAGCTTGACGGCACTATAAAACATGGGAAAGGAAGGGGGTAAACTATATAGCTTAGTAAGTCCGTATGAACATAATAAGCAACTCTTACCAATCATTTACCAAACCTAATGATATAAACACAAGACAATATAAATTGCATTAAAACTCACAATTATAACTTATTCAGTCACATTATTTGTTCTATCAATTTGCAAGCATAATTTAACATGTCTTGACATTAGCCTAATAACCGAAATCTCTCCATTATAATTGTTTACCACAATCAACCAATCATTTCAAACCTCATAATAAACATGCACATTAATTATGAGTGTTCACTTTTCAAGCATATATTCTAACATCTTTCAATTGTTTAAAGCCCATATTTTCTCATAATCATTTTAATAGGCAATTATGCCAATCTTTGATTTTTCTCATATCCGATAAATCACAATTTGTGTGAATCAAACATGCTAGATCATAACTCAATTTGGCCCGAAAGCCAATTACACGACTGCCAACGAATTTACCATATATTTCATACATCACAATTATATATCAATAATCACAAGGCTGTCACAAAAACATTCTCATGGAAACCATGAACTCACAATATCATGATGTCAATGCTTATAAACTTTATGTACATACCTGTACAAATTTGTAATACTTACATGCTCTTTCTCTTCTTCGACATACCCATTAAATTGCCCGTTGAACCACTTGGAATACTAAAGGATACTCGGGAATCTCGTACACATAGTACTGTACCAATACCATATCCTAGATATGGTCTTACATGTAATCTCGTATCGATGCCAATATCCCAGCTATGGTCTTACACGAAGTCTCATATCGATGCCATATCCTAGATATGGTCTTACACGTAATCTCAGTTGTAACACCCCATACCCGTGTTCAATACTAGAACAGAATATGAGTATTACTAGAACAACACACGTATAATTATAGCAAATCAAGACATAAAATGATTATCTAAATTTAAATCCGTTAATTGATCACTCATCTTTTTTTTCAAAAAAAAAAAAATTAAATTCACATATATCATAAACTTATAATGTAACTAACATTAGATCATACTGATAACAAAATACGAATGAAATATCTAACACTAGAATTCAACTTTTAAAGTAATATTACTAAAATTTATAACAAATTACTCAAGCCTTCTATACATGCCTTATGTCCAAAATGTGTTTACAAAATACCAAAAGGAAAGATGGATAGCGTTAGTGAGCTTCCGACAACTTTTCCCCGAATCACGAGCAAACTTGATTTCACTATAAAATAAAATAAGAAAGGAAGAGGAAGCAAAATAAGCTAAATGCTTAGTAATTAATATGTAAATAATAAAGATAACAAACCAATAATGACATTTATAGATCCCAAAATATGTATCCATAATTACTCAACCTTTTTCTCATATGCATTTATCATTTATTTCAGTTCAGTACAAGCTGTTCACTCGAGTCTGAGTCACTAAATTATTTTTATCTGGAGCTACAGAACTCCAAAATAAGATCCACAAAATTTCCCAGAAACTAGACTCATATGTATTCTTACCATAAAAATTTCAAAATTTTTGGTTGGTCCAATTAATACATTTTATTCATTGAAGTCTCCCATGTTTCGCAGTTCAGCAGCTCTGACACTCTTCACCAAAATTTAATTATCTTTTGCTACCAAATTCAAATGAGGTTCTAATTTCTTTCTTCTGAAAATAAATTCAATAAGGAATCCAACCATATAAATTATGTTCCTTAAATTTTTTTTACAATTTTTAATGATTTTTACAATTCAAAACAAAGGATCACGAAATCAGTCTAAACCAGTCTTACAAAAATACAAATATGTCAAAATTCAAAATTCCTTTTTTTTCTCTATTTCTTTTATATAAAAATAGATTCAATAACATTTAATTCCATATCTCATTCCACTTCTAGTTCAACTTCTACCATTTTTGGTGATTTTCCAAAGTCACTCCCCTACTGTTGTTTTAGACTGTTTATCCCAAATTTCATTCCTTCACTAAAATTTCTTATTATCAACTTTCAAGAAAATACTCAACCATATTCATGTTATCAAAAATTCATTCACATATCTAACTCATAATTCAAAACTCATATATTCATATTCCGGTATTATCCCACATAATTTTTCCCGGTGAACACTTCGGAAAGTAACAATATCCGGTGGTTTTAGCACATAGCTCCACCTTCTATAATTAATGCCCAACGTAGTGGTATATGTACATAGCACCACACTATTGGGCTAACATATAATTGTGGCATACACACTTAGCGCCACTTTTCAAATTAACACGTATAACCGTGGCATATCCACTTAACACCACGTTACATGTTTAACCGTGGTATATCCACTTAGCACCACGTTACATGTTTAACCGTGGTATATCCATTTAGCACCACGTTGATGAATCAATATATGTAACCATGGCATATCCACTTACCACTACGTTACATGTTTAACCGTGGCATATCCAGTTAGCACCACGTTAATGAATCAATATATGCAACCGTGGCATATCCACTTACCACCACGTTACATGTATCAATATGTGTAATCGTGGTATGTCCACTTAGCACCACATTACACGTATAACCGTGGTATATCCACTTAGCACCACGTTTTTCCATTCCGAAGGTTCAACCGAGATTTCCTCATTTAATCTCAATTCATCAACCACAAATCACTGTTTGTGTCCATTAATTGAACAATACTAAAACTTATTTCACATGTCACAAAATAAAATATTATAACATAATAAAACAATACATTATTTACATATAAACTTACCTCGGTTGCAAAATAAAGAAATTTTGCAATTTAGTCCATAATCTTTTCCTTTCCCGATCAAGGTCGATTCCACGTCTTTCTTGATCTAAAATAACACATTTAGCTGATTTAATACTCACATTTATCAAAAGAGTCCTTAACTCTAACTTTTGCAAAATTATAAATTTTCCCCTAAACTTTTGCATATTTATACTTTTTCCCCAAAGTTCGGAAATTAAAACTTTTTCTCAAATTCTTTTGTTTTATGACATGTTGATAATTTTTCCCTTCTATGGCAACATCAAATTCTCACTCTAACATGTAGTTATGAACATTAGGTATTTTTATCGATTATGTCGTTTTACTCGTTTCCACATAAAATCGCTTAGCAAAAGTTGTTTAACACTATTTCAAGCTCCATATTCTACCATATTCTACCATAAAACATCAAAATAAACACATTTCATCTATGGGTATTTTTCCAAATATAAACCCTAGGTTAAATTATTGCTAGAATAAGCTAAATCAAGTTACCGGGACTCTAAAAACGTAAAGAACATTAAAAACGGGGCTTGAAATCACTTACTATGGAGCTTGGAAGCTTGAAACAAACCTTAGATATGGAGAACCCTTGAAATTTCGTCCTAATGAAGAAGATGGACATATTTTACCATATTTTTCCTTTTTTTAATCTTTTAATTACCAAATGACTAAAATACCCTTCATCAAAAACTTTGGTTATTTCTACCTATGTAAGTCCATTTTTGTCCATGAAAACCTAATGGTATAATTACCATTTAAGGACCTCTACTTCAATTATGCTCTTCAATTAAATCCTTTAACATCTAGAACTCATATTTATCAACTTTTGCGATTAAGTCCTAATAGGCAAATTAGACATGCAATTCATGAAATTTTCTATTGATATTCTAACACATGCATCTAATCACTCGATAAATTGTAAAAGTTAATTGGAATAATTTTTTCTACTTTATAATTGTGGTTTCAAAACCACTATTCCATTTAGGCCCTAATTCGGGCTGTCACAACTCTCCCCCCTTTAGAGATTTTCGTCCCCTAAAATCTTACCGTCGAAAAGGTTTGGGCACTGTTTTCTCATAGCTTCTTTTGGTTCCCATGTTGCCTTTTCTAATCCATGTTTTTTCCATAATACTTTTACTAACTTTATCTTTTTATTTCTGAGTTCTTTGATCTCCTGTGCCAAAATTTTAACTGGTTCTTTACTGTAACTCATATTTGGCTGAATTTCTACTTCTGTAGGCGAAAGAACATGTAAAGGATCTGATCGATATCGTCGTAGCATGGATACATGAAAAACATTATGAATTCTATCAAGTTTCGATGGTAATGACAATTGATAAGCAACCGGTCCAATTCTTTCTATGATTTCATATGGTCCGATAAATCTTGGACTCAATTTACCCTTTCGACCGAACCGGAGAACTTTCCTCCAATGAGATACTTTTAGGAATACCTTGTCACCAACCTGAAATTCAATCTCTTTTCGTTTAAGATCGGCATATGATTTTTGACGGTCAGAAGCTGCTTTCAAACTTTCCAGAATCACCTTCACTTTTTCTTCTGTTTCCCGGATTAAATCAACCCCATATATCTTCTTTTCACTAAGCTTTGTCCAATATAACGGGGTTTTACATTTTCTACCATACAGAGCTTCATACGGAGTCATTTTAATACTGGATTGATAACTATTATTGTAGGCAAATTCAATCAAAGGTAGATACCTCTCCCAATTACTTTCAAAATCTAGTATACAACATCGAAGCATATCTTCCAATACCTGAATTACACGCTCAGATTGGCCATCAGTCTGAGGATGAAATGCAGTGCTAAAATACAACTGGGTACCTAGGGCTTCTTGCAATTTGTCCCAGAAACGAGACATAAATCTGGGATCTCTATCTGATATAATGGAAACAGGCACTCCATGTAGCCTGACAATCTCAAATATATACAACTCAGCCAGTTTATCTAAAGAATAATCCATACGTACAGGAATAAAGTGCGCTGACTTTGTTAATCGGTCAACAATCACCCAAATGACATCTTTCTTCCTTGGAGACAACGGTAACCCAGATACAAAATCCATAGTAATTCTTTCCCATTTCCATTCCGGTATAGTGATTGGCTGAAGTAACCCCGAAGGTACCTGATGTTCAGCTTTAACCTACTGACATATCAAACACTTTGGTACAAATTCAGAAATATCATGTTTCATACCTGGCCACCAGTACATCTTTTTCAGATCATTATACATTTTATTACTCCCCGGATATACAGACATATTAACCCTGTGGGCCTCGTGTAGAATCTTTTGTATGAGCTCTGAATTTTGAGGTACACATATCCTGCTCCTGAATAACAAACAACCATTGGTCCCTACTTGAAATTCAGAATCAGTACCAGACTTACATTGTGCCCGTTTAATTTGTAACTTTTCATTATTTTTCTGAGCCTCACAAATCTGTTGTTTAGACATTGGTCTAGCTCTCATTTCAGCTATAACTGAACCATCATCAGACAAGGATAACCGGGTATTCATAGCTCGCAAAGTAAATAAAGATTTCTGGCTCAAACTATCAACTACAACATTAGCCTTACCCGGATGGTAATCAATAATCAAATCATAATCCATTATCAGTTCAAGCCACCTGCGCTGTCTTAAATTCAAATCTTTCTGTGTCATCAAATATTTCAGGCTTTTATGATCAATATGAATATGACATTTTTCATCATACAAGTAATGCCGCCATATCTTCAATACAAATACAATAGCAGCTAATTCGAGATCATGTACCGGGTAATTTCTTTCATGTGGCTTAAGTTGTCTTGAAGCATAGCCTATTACTTTACCTTCTTTCATTAAGACACAACCTAAACCATTTAATGATGCATCGCTATAAATAGTAAATTCCTTACCCGGTTCAGGTTGTACCAATATCGATCGAAACTCCGTTGGCATTCTTTCGTCCACTCGAACTTAACATCTTTCTGTAGTAAATGGGTCATCGGAAAAGCTATCATAGAGAACCCCTGAGCAAATCTTCGATAATAACCAGCTAAACCCAAGAAACTTCTAACTTTAGATACATTCTTCGGTGGACTCCAATTTATAATAGCTGAGATTTTACTCAGATCTACCCTGATGCCTTCGGCGGATACAATATGTCTAAAGAAACCCACTTCTCGGAGCTAGAATTCACTTTTACTGAATTTAGCATAAAGTTCCTTTTCACGTAGAATTTGTAACACTATTCTTAAATGTTCTGCATGCTCCTTTTCATCTCGAGAATAAATCAAAATATTGTCAATGAATGCCACCACAAATCTGTCTAAGTATGGTTTAAATATCCGGTGTATCAAATCCATAAATATTGCAGGTGCATTTGTTAGCCCAAACGGCATAACCAGAAACTCATAATGTCCGTACCTGATTCTGAAGGTTGTCTTTGGCACATCTAATTCCTTTACCCGTAATTGATAGTAACCTGATCGAAGATCAATCTTCGAGAATACTGTGGCACCTTTCAGTTGATCAAATAAATCATCAATTCGGGGCAACGGGTACTTATTTTTAATAGTTACCTTATTGAGCTGCCGATAATCGATACACATTCTCAAGGACCCATCTTTCTTTTTCACGAACAGAACCGGAGCACCCCAAGGTGAATGACTTGGTCGAACAAAACCTCTATCTACAAGTTCCTGTAATTGTGTCTTTAAATCCTTTAATTCCGTAGGAGCCATTCGGTACGGAGCTATGGAAATCGGAGTAGTTCCTGGAATTAAATCTATAGAAAATTCCACTTCCCTTTCTGGTGGTAGCCTTGGTAATTCCTCCGAAAACACATCAGAAAATTCACATACTACCGGCACGGCATGAATCTTTAACTCTAATACTTTAGTGTCTAGTATATAAGCCAAGTAAGCATCATACCCCTTTTTAACATATCTCTGTGCTGCCATCACTGAGGTCACATCAGATAACCCTTCTGTCTGATTAGATTTAACCCGGAGCAACTCACCGTTCTGACATTTTAACAAAATATATTTCTATCTACAGTTTACTACTGCATCATGTTGAGTTAGTCAATCCATACCCAAAATAACATCAAACTCATCAAATGGCAACAACATCAGGATAGATGGAAACAGTAGCCTTGAATCGTCAAAGGACAATTCCTGCAAACCTTATCTACGAGCACATGTCTGCCTAGAGGATTTGATACTTTAACTACAAATTTAGTTAATTTCATAGGCAATTTCTTACTATGTACTAAATTTTCAAAAATATAAGAATGAGTGGACCCGGGGTCAATTAATACAATAACATCAGTATCATAAAGTAAGAAAGTACCAGTGATCACATCAAGGGATGATGCCTCCTCACGAGCTTGTATAGCATATGTTTTGGCAGGTGTTCTTGTTTCTGACCTTGTAGCTGAGTCTTTTATCATGCCTTTGCTATTAGTCCCACCTCCAACATTCCGCGAGGATCTACCTCTGCTAGCAACATTACGCTGCTTGACACTTTGAACTTTCTCCTCTTCTATTTTCTCAGGACAATCTTTGATAAAATGTTCTTTGGAGCCACATCTGAAACAAGCTCGAATCTTTCCTCAACATTCTTCGGGATGTCGTTTACCACAATGTCGACACTCAGGTCTATCTGATCTTACATTTCCCACACTTGACATCGTAATAGTTCGAGCTTTAGAACCCAGATTTGATTTTTCCTTGTCTCGATAAGAATACCCTACTAAAATTGTCTTTCGAGGATTTGCTTCTTTGAGTTTTTTTGATTGAGACTGAAATGACTTGTTGATCAATCTTTTCCTTTGATCTCGGGCCTCGATATCAGCTTTTCTCTTTTCTTTTTTCAATTCCTCAGCTTTACAAGCTCTGTCAACTAATACCACCATTTTTTTTAATTCTAGAATTCCCACTAATCCCTTGATGTCTTCACTAAGTCCGTCTTCAAACGTTCTGCACATTATTGCTTCGGTAGAAACACATTCTTGTGCATATTTACTGAGCCTTACAAACTCGCTTTCATATTTTGCCACCGTCATCTTTCCTTGTTTCAATTTAAGAAATTCCTTCCGTTTCTAATCGATAAATCGCTGACTAATATATTTCTTCCGAAATTCTTCTAAGAAGAAATCCCAGGTTACTTTTTCCTTTAAAACTATGGATATCAGAGTCTTCCACCACTGATAGGCTGAATCTTTCAGTAATGACACTGCACATTTTAAACACTCCTCAGGTGTGCAAGATAATTCATCAAATATACGCAAAATATTTTCAAGCCAGGACTCTGCTTTTTCTGGATCATCATCAATGTTTGCTCTAAATTCTTCAGCCCCTTGTTTACGAAGCTTATCTACCGAAAGTTTTGTCAATCGTACAATATCAATACTTTACGGAGCTACGGGGACAGGTTGTGGTATAGGTGGGGAAGGAGGAGGTTGAACATTAGGATTTGCTCTAACAAAATTAGTATACTAGTCATTCATCATTTAAAAGAAAGCATTCCTAGCTTTATCTTCTTGTCCTGATGTCTCATGTCTACTTTCTACAGGCGCGGTCCCTTGTGTAGGAGCCGGTGCATTACTTGCAGCAGCATCAGCCGCTGCTCGATTAGGATCCATTACTAAAAAAACAAAACACAGTTTAGTAATGTCGGAGGTCACCACACTATCACAATATATTTATGGCATGTATAGATAGACTTTACCACTCACTATACTGGTTCGAGAACTGACTAAACCATAGCTCTAATACCACCAAAATGTAAGACCCCATACTCGTGTTCAATACTAGAATAGACTATGAGTATTACTAGAACAACACACGTATAATTATAGCAAATCAAGACATAAAATGATTATCTAAATTTAAATCCGTTAATTGATCACTCATCTTTTTAAAAAAAAATTAAATTCACATATATCATTAACTTATAATGTAACTAACATTAGATCATACCGATAACAAAATACGAATGAAATATCTAATGCTAGAATTCATCTTTTAAACTAATATTACTAAAAATTATAACAAAATACTCAAGCCTTCTATACATGCCATATGTCCAAAATGTGTTTACAAAATACCAAAAGGAAAGATGGATAGCCTTAGTGAGCTTCCGATAGCTTTTCCCCGAATCACGAGCAAACTTGATTTCACTATAAAATAAAATAAGAAAGGAAGAGGAAGCAAAGTAAGCTAAAAGCTTAGTAAGTAATATGTAAATAATAAAGATAACAAACCAATAATGGCATTTATAGATCCCAAAATATTTATCCATAATTACTCAACCTTTTTCTCATATGCATTTATCATTTATTTCAGTTCAGTAGAAGCTATTCATTCGGGTCCCAGTCACTAAATCATTTTTATCTCGAGCTAGGGAACTCCAAATTAAGATCCATAAATTTTCCCAGAAATGAGACTCATATTTCTTCTTACCATAAAAATTTCAAAATTTTTGGTTGGGCCAATTAATACAGTTATTCATTGAAGTCTCCCCTATTTTGCGGTTCAGCAGCTCTGACCACTCTTCACTAAAATTTAATTATCTTTTGCTACCAAATTAAAATGAGGTTCTCGTTTATTTATTCTAAAAATAAATTCAATAAGGGATCCAATCATATAAATTATGTTCCTTAAATATTTTTTTTACAATTTTTAATGATTTTTACAATTCAGAACAAGGGGTCATGAAATCAGTCTAAACCAGTCTTACAAAAATACAAATATATCAAAATTCAAAATTTCTTTGTTTGATATATTTCTTTTATATGAAAATAGATTCAATAAGCTTTAATTCCATATCTCATTCCACTTCTAGTTCAACTTCTACCATTTTTGGTGATTTTTCAAAATCACTCCCCTGCTGCTGTTTTAGACTGTTTATCCCAAATTTCATTCCTTCACTAAAATTTCTTATTATCAACTTTCAAGAAAATACTTATCCATATTCATCTTATCAAAAATTCATTCACATATCTAACTCATAATTCAAAACTCATATATTCATATTCCGGTATTATCCCACATAATTTTTCCGGTAAACACTTCAGAAAGTAACAATATCCCGTGATTTTAGCACATAGCTCCACCTTCTGTAATTAATGCCCAACTTAGTGGTATATGCACATAGCACCACACTATTGGGCTAACATATAATTGTGGCATACACACTTAGCGCCACTTTTCAAATTAACACGTATAATCGTGGCATATCCACTTAACACCACGTTACATGTTTAACCGTGGTATATCCACTTAGCACCACGTTACATGTTTAACCGTGGTATATCCACTTAGCATCACATTAATGAATCAATATATGTAACCGTGGCATATCCACTTACCACCACGTTACATGTTTAACCGTGGCATATCCACTTGGCACCACGTTAATGAATCAATATATGTAACCGTGGCATATCCATTTACCACCACGTTACATGTATCAATATGTGTAATCGTGGTATATCCACTTAGCACCACGTTACACGTATAACCGTGGTATATCCACTTAGCACCACGTTTTTCCATTCCGAAGGTTCAACCGAGATTTCCTCATTTAATCTCAATTCATCAACCACAAATCACCGTTTGTGTCCATTAACTGAAAAATACTAAAACTTATTTCACATGTCATAAAATAAAATATTATAACATAATAAAACAATACATTATTTGCATATAAACTTACCTCGGTGCAAAATAAAGAAATTTTGCAATTTAGTCCACAATCTTTTCCTTTCCCCAATCAAGGTCGATTCCACTTCTTTCTTGATCTAAAATAACATATTTAGCTAATTTAATACTCACATTTTTCAAAATAGTCCTTAACTCTATCTTTTGCAAAATTACAATTTTGCCCCTAAACTTTTGCATATTTACACTTTTGCCCCAAAGCTCAAAAATTAAAATTTTTCCAAAAATCTTATGTTTTGTGACATTCTGATCATTTTTCCCTTCTATGGCAACATCAAATTCTCACTCTAACATGTAGTTATGAACATTAGGTATTTTTACCGATTAGGTCATTTTACTCGTTTTCACGTAAAATCGCTTAGAAAAAGTTGTTTAACACTATTTATACCATAAAAAATTAAAATAAACACATTTCAACTATGGGTACTTTTCCAAATATAAACCCTAGGTTAAATTATTGCTAGAATAAGCTAAATCAAGTTACCGGGACTCCAAAAACGTAAAGAACATTAAAAACGGGGCTTGAAATCACTTACTATGGAGCTTGGAAACTTGAAACAAACCCTAGATATGGAGAACCCTTGAAATTTTGTCCTAATGAAGAAGATGGACATATTTTACCATCTTTTTCCCTTTTTTTAAATCTATTAATTACCAAATGACTAAAATACCAACTTTTGTTATTTCTACCTATGTATGTCCATTTTTGTCCATGAAAACCTAATGGTATAATTCCATTTAAGGACCTTTACTTTAATTATTCTCTTCAATTAAATCTTTTAACATCTAGAACTCATATTTATCAACTTTTGCAATTAAGTCCTAATAGGCAAATTAGACATGCAATTCATGAAATTTTCTATCGATATTCTAACACATGCATCTAATCACTCGATAAATCATAAAAATTAATCAGAATAAATTTTTCTACTTTAGAATTGTGGTTTCGAAACCACTATTCCGTTTAGGCCCTAATTTGGGCTGTCACATCGGTAACCCTAATGTCATGTCATTTGTATCCTATCTATTCCTAAGGTTTAACTGAGACTTTCGCTATATCGAATCTCTGTCGGTCATTTCTGTAGTATCGTACTCAATAGCATTCACATTTCATTTCAGTAGTATAACATTTACCACAATTATATCAATTAAGGATTTATACATATTTAATTTAATGCTTATTAAACATACGAACTTACCTCGGCATAAAAATGGCGAAAACGACCTAACCGTCAAATTTAACTTATTTAATCATTATACTATTCAAATTAGCCCAAAATCATATTATGGCAAAAATTACATTTTTACCCCTAAAGTTTCATAGTTTTACATTTTAGTCCCTTACGCTCGTAAAATGAAATGTACACAATTTCTTCAATACCCATGCCTAGCTGAACCTTATACATGCTTATATAAGCCCACAATTTTATTTTATTCGCATTTTAACACCCATTTCACAACTTTTTACAAATAGGTCATTTTAGGCATTTTCATCAAAAATCACTTTGCAATAGTCGTTTATCATGCACCAAACATACATTTCCTACCATTAGACATCAAAATACACAAATATCCATCATGGTTAAAATTTTAGACCTTCTTATTTCTTAAATTAGTGGTAGAAATAGATAGATCATGTTACGATGATTTCAAAAATTTGAAAATCATTAAAAATGGGGCTAGAACAAACTTATAATCAAGCTTGGAAGCTTGAAAAACCCTAGCCATGGTTTCTTCTTGGTACATTCGGCCATGCCGTAGAAGATGGGCAAAAATTGGCTTTTAATTTGGCTTTTTAATTCATTTAATTACCAAATTACTAAAATGCCCTTAATAAAAAACTTTAGAAACATACCTAACCATGTCCATTATTGTCCAAAAACTTAATCAATGGTTTAATTACCATTTAAGGACCTCCAATTTAAAATTTCATAGAAATTAGACACCTCTAGCATGTAGAACTCAACTTTTGCACTTTTTACAATTTAGTCCTTTTGACTAAATTGAGTGCCCAAACGTCAAAATTTTTGAATGAAATTTTCACGAAACCATTCTATAAAATTTTATACCATAAAAATATAATAAAAATAAATTTTTCTACGTCAGATTCATGGTCCCAAAATAACTGTTCCGACTAGATCCAAAATTGGGCTATTACAGATAGTGTTTATCATTACTGTAAAAAAGTGCTTTTGAGAAGATAAAATGTCAATTTTACACATGAAGTTGTAAAGTAGAAGATTTAACAAGGGATAAAAAGATAACTTCATTGAAAAACACTTTTCCAAAAGCTAAAAGCTAAAAAATTTGCCTTTTTGGCTTGGATTAAAATCCTAGTTTAAAATCAATGTTTGATTTGAAAAGCTACTTGTTTACCAAATTTTTTGGTTTAAAATCAAGTTTTGGGTTGAAAAGTGCTTTTCAACCTCAATGGTAAACAAAGTCTTAACTATGTTAAGTTCTGTGAGGTTGTTAGTTATATGATAAGGTAATCAAAACGAATATAAGCATAAGTGATTATTATGAAAAAAATAAAGAAGGATAAAGTGGTGAATTAAAAAAAGTGATATAAGTAATCTAGTAAGTTATGAGACATGTGTAGTTATGAGAATAAAAAGACTTATTTGTAAAGGTGGTAAAAAATGAATAGAAAATATAGAAATTATGAAATAGTGATGTCTTGAATATTATTCTTGAAACCTCATGTTAGTGAAATACCGATGTAGACAGACCTTGAACTTGTTAGATATAGTTGACATGTGATCTGCTATGACATATATTGTTATTTACATATTTTTTTCATGTAAATTTAGAATGTTTAACAAGATAAATAAAGCCTTTTTAGTAATAACTATTTTTTATAGTTATTTACTTGTTTTAGTAGTTTCTATTACATTTTCGATGCTTGAATAAGGTTACTTGGCTATGTAGATCGAAGCTTCCAGGGCGAAAACAAAGTTGAAGTCGTGGCACCGGGTTGTCAATGTTGTGACACCAAACATCGAAGGCTGCAAGGACCAAAATAGGGTTGACGTCACGATGAGGAGACCCTTGACGTCATGATAATTTCTTGGACTATTGGCACCACATTTTGAAAGACAATTAGGGCTTCTTTGTCCCATTAAACCCAAATTACTTCAAGGATATTTTAGGCACTTAAGTTTCTCAATTGTGGCCTATATAAAGAAGCCATTGTAACCATATGGGGGGATTTCTTTTAGACAGATATTATTGTTTAGATTTCAACTTTTTATTTTAGTTTTTAGTTTTATTTTCATGTTCACTTAATCGAATGGTCCTATTCCGATGTTAGACTATCGCGAGCGGAGAATGTTTCAGATCCACGCTTTTATCACCATATATATGGGTATCCTTTATCTCTTATTTTATTCCTTTATTTATATCTCTTTCTTTAACATTGTTAATTGATTGTTTGTGTAAATATTAGAATAAACTTGTGTTCTATACAAATCTTGCATGATTCTATTGATTAATATGATTAATTAACCAAGTAATTAATAACATGAAATTTAGTATTTATTCAAAATAACTTAATATACTATGATTGACAACCCTAGTAGAATATTTATACATGTGAGATCGAAAAGGTATCTTAAATGGTAATCTTTAATGAAGATGAGACCGAAAGGGTATTCCTATCTAAGGGTGGTAAGTACTTAATTAAGGGTAATTATTGATTTAGTTAATAATTTGGTAACACAATTGGATCTAGGCTAGAGTAGCTTGCACAGTCGAAACTAGGAGTAAGAGAAACTAATAATTTATATTAGGTTTAGTTAATTAATTTTATTATTGTTATTTTAGTTTAATTTAATTAGTTGTTACTATTATTTTAGATTCACATTACTAATTCATGAATCGATTAGATTAGTAATTATTATCGGTAATTAATTTAATAGTAATTCTCTCCAATTGCTACCAGGATGAATAAACATGCTGCTACTGTGAACTTCTTGTAAAATCTTCTAGATGAGATCAGAATTTCTCAAAATGCAAATTCTACCTTTAAAATACAAGCTATCATCAGAACCAACATGAAAATATGAATCAGATGTCGTCTCAATCTGTCCCCGTTTAGCTATCAACACATCGTCACATTTCTGAGCTTCGCAAATTTGTTGCAAAAACATCAGTTTAGCTTTCAACTCAGCTAAAATCAAACCATCATCAATCAACGTCAACCATGTGTTCAAAGCTCACAAAGCAAATAGAGACTTTCTACTCAAAGCATCAACAACAACATCAGCTTTTTCCGGATGATAATCAATGATCAAGTCGTAGTCTTTTAATAACTTAAGCCATCTGCGCTGTCTCAAATTCAAATTTTTCTATGGCATCAAGTATTTCAGACTTTTATGATCAATGAAGATATGACATTTTTCTCCTTACAAATGGTGTCGCTAAATTTTTAAAGCAAATACAATCGTTTCAAGTTCTAAATCATGCGTCAGATAATTCTTTTCGTGTGGTTTCAACTGTCTAGAAGCATACGCTATCACTTTGCCCTCTTGTATTAGAACACAACCCAAACCATTCAACGATGCATCACTATAAATCACAAATTCTTTACCTGACTCTGGCTGAACTAACACAAGTGCCTCGATTAACAATGCTTTCAACTGATTGAACCTTTGTTGACATTTCTCAGACCACTCAAACTTAACATCTTTTTGCAACAAACTCATCAATAGTGTAGCAATCATCGAGAATTGCTGACCTCAGATACATTTCTCAGAGGTTTCCAATCTATAACAACTGAAATTTTGCTTGGGTCAACTCTAATGCCATCGGCCAATACAACATGCCCCTATAATAGCCCGATTTTAGCTAAATCAGAATAGTGGTTTCAGGACCACAAATCTGAGGTTAAAAAATTATTTTAATATTATTTTTGGTGTTTATATCATGTGATTATATATGTATGATAGTTTCGTGAAATAATTTTATCGTTTGGATGCTTAATTTGAGAAAAGGACTAAATTGCGTAAAGCGTAAAACTTGAGTTCTAATATGTAAAGGTGCTTAATAGCTATAGAACCTTAAAGTTAAGGTCCTTAAGTGGTAATTGTACCATTTATAATATTAGTGGACAAATAGGGACAACCATGATTGGATTTAAATGTTTTATTACTAAGGTTAATATAGTAATTTATGTATTAAGTTAATAATAATAATAAAACAAAACCAAAATCATGTTATTTTCATTCATCTCTTGCCAAAATTGAAGAGAAGAGAAAGCTATTATAGGGTTTTAACATTCGACACTTTCATGGTTAAAATTTTTAATGATTTCTACGTTTTTGAGATCGTTGCTTTGTATTCTAGCTAGCCCATGCCTTAATTTTTGAATTGGTTGATAAATTTATGAGTTGTCATTGATGATAGCTTGATGTTTTTGAATGTTGATGATGGAAAATGAATATTTGTTGATAGATTCTCATGTTTTGTAAAGTGATTTTTGATGAAAATGCCTAAATAGGATTAAATTGTGAAATTTGTAAATTGAGGGGTTAAAATATGAAATAAATGAAAGTTATGGGCTGCTAGGGGTACTATGGTAATTCGGCTAAGCATGGGTTAAATTGAATTGTGTGAATTTGATGTATTTGTGAAATAGGGACTGAATTGAATAAATGTGAAACTTTAGGGGCTAAAGTGTAAAAATACCCAAAATGAATAGCTGATTAAATTTTGAGTGTATTTAGATCAAGAAAGAAAGAAATTGAATTTAGATTGGGGAAAATCAAAAGTTATCAAATAGTCGACCCCGTCCGTTTATTCCGAATACAAGGTAAGTTCATATGCAAATAAATGTCTTTAAATTGAATTATACATGTTTAATTGTCATTGAATTGCTATGAATGTTGAACAAGAAAATATGAGCAAGAATCGACAAAGTTACGACATCCGAAAGTCCCATACGAACCTTAGGAATAGTAGAGGATACAAATGTCATGACATTAGGTTACCGAGATGTGATTACATGTAAGACCATGTCTGGGACATTGGCATTGTATTGTGATTACGTGTAAGACCATGTCTAGAACATTGGCATTGTTATTCGATTTCGTGTAAGACCCTGTCTAGGATAGTGGCATCGATATGTGATAACATGTAAAACCATATCTGAGATATGGCATTGTATGAGCTTTATGTGATTTTCGAGTATCCTTAATGATTCTGAATGGTTCAATGAGCAAAGACAAGTCGAGAAAGAATGTGTGAATGAGGTAAATGACTCAGGTACGTACGAGATCCATACGAGTAATGAAAGGGAAGTATTTTATGAATTCAATTATGATATTGAATATGTGTACAATGAGAAAGGTTTGTGATCTTATAAATGTTTACTCATAGTTGACTATTGATGGAAATGATATTGATTCATGTGATAATTTATTTGTATATGTCTTACTAAGCTTTTAAAGCTTACTTTGTGTGTCATTTCCTTGTTTTATAGATAATCGAAGCTAGCTTGGACTCGGGGATCATCAAGAACATCGTCACACTATCGATCAACTTGTTGGTACTTTTGGTGCTTTGTAAATATGGTATATGGCATGTATAGGTTAGTGATATGATGATATGTTTTGAATTATGATATAGCCACGAGATTTGGCTTGTATATGATGTAAATGTTGGTGTGTATTTGGCCATTTAAGTTGGCTTAAGTTATGAGTTTGGTAAATGAAATGTGTTGTATTAATTACCTTGTGTTTTGGTATGATTGTTTTGGCATGTTGTGGATTAGTATATTGATGATGAAATGGCATGTTATGAGGCATAAAATAGTTAGTAAGATGGTGAGAAAATGCTTATAGAAGTTAAGGTTATGACTTGTTGTTTTGGCATATGAAATCAATATGATTGGAGTAGTAAATGTGTATTAAATTGGCTAGTGTTATTATGGTATGCAATGTGCATGATTTGATGATGTTTTAGATGCCTATAAATGTATTAAAATGGTATAAAATGTCTTGTTGTAGGAAGGCATGAGGAGGGTGAGAAATGTGGCTTTAACCAAGCCTATTTTCACTCTACACGGTCGACCACATGGGCGTGTGGCTTGACTGTGTGTGACACATGGCCTTGGTACACGGCCGTGTGTCCCCTAGGGTAGCCCTTCGAATTAAGTCAGTATACTCTACAGGTTTGGCATGGCCTACACACACGAGTGTGTCTACTGGCCGTGTGTGGCACACGGGCTAGCACATGGGTGTGTGGCTGGCCGTGTGACCCAAGTCAGTAACCCCTCCATTTTTCCCAAGGCCATTGCACATGGGCGTGTCTTTGACCATGTGGTGGAAGTCAGTATGTATGCCCTGTTTTCACACGGCCTGTGACATGGGCGTGTCTGGTGGCCGTGTGAGGCACATGGCCTGTTCACACCGGCGTGTGACCCTTGAATGCTTGAAAATTTTAAGTGTTTC
The DNA here is from genome assembly GCA_025698475.1 of Gossypium anomalum. Taxonomy (NCBI): domain Eukaryota; kingdom Viridiplantae; phylum Streptophyta; class Magnoliopsida; order Malvales; family Malvaceae; genus Gossypium; species Gossypium anomalum. Next base: position 52,706,872 of record CM046964.1, read on the forward strand.
CTAAAGTCTACAAATGTTATCGGTTTAGTCCCGAACCTCTTCTAAGCATGTTTAAAGTCTCGTAGAGCCTTATAAGGGATAATATAATTATGTTTGATTGATGTTTATGTGGTAATCAATTTTTATGTGAGAAATGTATGATTTATGTTGTGATTTGTTTGACAATGCCTAGTAACCCTATTTCGATGAAGGATACGGGTAAGGGGTGTTACAGTCCTAGAAATTTGACTTCTCGAAGCCAAAATTCACATTTGCTAAACTTAGCAAACAATTGCTTTTCACGAAAACTTTGCAAAACAATTTTTAAATGCTCGGCATGCTCTGCCTCATCTCGTGAATAAATCAGAATATCGTCAATGAAAGCCACAACAAATCTGTCTAAGTACGGTTTGAAGATTTTGTTCATCAAGTCCATAAATACTGTAGGTGCATTAGTCAAACCAAATGACATCACAAGAAATTTATAATATCCGTACCTAGTCCTGAATGTAGTTTTTGACACATCTGAGTCTTTAACTCACAACTGATAATAACTAGAACAAAGATCGATCTTTGAGAACACTGTCGCACCTCTCAATTAATCAAACAGATAGTTAATACAAGGCAAAGAATACTTATTCTTGATCGTGACTTTGCTGAGCTGTCGATAGTCAATACATAATCGTATGGACCCGTGTTTTTTCTTAACAAATAACACCGGAGCACCCCAAAGAGAAAAATTGGGTCAAGCAAAACCCCTATCTGTCAACTCTTGCAACTCTACTTTCAACTCTTTCAACTCTGTAGGTGACATTCTATAAGGAGCTATTGATATCAGAGATGTTCCAGCACTAAATCAATAGCAAACTCAACCTCTCTGATTAGTGGTAACCTGGATCGTCAATATGTGGCAAAGGATACTTATTCTTGATCATGGCTTTGTTGAGCTGTCGGTAGTCAATACATAATCACATAGGCCCATCTTTTTTCTTAACAAATAACACCGGAGCATCCAAAAGAGAAAAACTGGGTCGAGCAAAACCCCTATCTGTCAACTCTTGCAACTATGCTTTTAACTCTTTCAACTTTGTAGGTGCCATTCTGTAAGGAGCTATCGATATCAGAGATGTTCCCAGCATTAATTCAATAGCAAACTCAACCTCTCTGATCAGCTGTAACCTGGATAACTCCCATGGAAACACATCTGAATATTTACATACCACTAGAACCGATTCTAGCTTCAACTCAGTAACTCTTGAATCAAATATGTAAGCAAGATACACTTCACAACCTTTTCTAACATATTTCTGTGCTGACATAGCTGATATAACATTAAATATACTATCCAGTCTATCTAATTCAATTCAAAGGTTTTCATCATTTTGACATTTCAACACGATATGCTTTCGTCTATAGTTCACAACAACATCATGTATAGTTAACCAGTACATGCCCAGAATCACGTCAAACTCATCGAAGGGTAATAACATCAAATTAGCTGAAAAGTTGCAACCCTGAATCATCAAAAGACAATTTTTATAAACTTTATCAACTAACACATACTAACCTAGGGGGTGCATTACTTTAACCACAAATTTAGTAGACTCAAAAGACAATTTCTTATCTGACACTAAAGTCGTGCATACATATAAATGTGTTGACCTTGGGTCAATCAAAGTAGTAACATCAGTAACAAAGATAGAAAATATACCTGTGATAACATCTGGTGTTAAAGCTTCCTCTCAAGCATGGATCGCATAAGCCCTAGTCGATGCTCGTGCTTCAAATCTCACAGCAGAATCCTTTGTTCCACTATGGCTATTTTCTGCATTTCTAGTGTTCTGTGGCGGTCTACCTCTCATAGTAGTGTTACTCGGTAAACCATTCATTCATCATCTGGAAGAAAGCTCCTTAGCCTCTCCTCTCTGGTCTTCAGATACGAGCCTACTACCACTCAACGCTGGTCCGTAAACATAGGCTTGCGTGTTACTTTTAGCCTTATCAGAATTGACTCAGTTGGATGACGTTATATATATGAAAGCATAATTCAAATTGAGTCAGGAGTTATCACACTATCACAAATTATATAATGGCATGTATTTTTAGACTCGTACACGCTACGTTCACTTCGAGGATCAAATAAATCGTAGCTCTGATACTACTAAATGTAACTTTAAAACATAAATTTGTAAACTTTAATATAAACATATCATAATTCATACATAAACATGCATATTGTCTCTTAATCGAGCCCTCGAGGCCTTAGAAATGCTTTAGAAATGATTCAGGGCTAAATCGGAGACATTTGGAACATTTAGAAAAAAGTTATAAAAATTAAACTATAGAGGTCACACGGTCGTGTGGCCAGGTCGTGTTACTCACACGACCGTGTGGCCAGGCTATGTGATTCATACGGCTAAGACACACACCCGTGTCTCAGGCTGTGTAATAATCGAATTAGGGGCACATGGCCATGTCCCAGCCCGTGTCCGTGTAACTCTCTAAGTTGGGTCACACTACCAAGCCACACGCCCGTGTGCTAGGCTGTGTAACACTCAAAATGGCCTCACACGCCATGTGCTACGCCGTGTAACTACCTGACTTGTAACCTTTAAAAACTACAAGGGACACACGGTCGTGCGTCACACACAGTTGTGACACACGCCCGTGTCTTAGGCTGTGTGGACATGAAATTGGCCAAAGTCAAGCCATTTCCATCACCCATTTCAGGCATGTACCTACAAGCCATTTGCACCATTGACCAAGGCATCAAAGCATACCAAAACATGCACAAAATGACCAATTCTTTAGACCAATTCCATTCAACCAATACGCCATATAGACACTTCAATCTCAATCAATATAATATACCTAAACATAAGCATATTTGATCACATTGCTACCATTTAAAAATATACCATACTTGAACTATACCATGTCAATATAAACTTACCATTTGGACCATTACCCACATGCACCAAAATCACATAAGTGACACAAACCAACCATTTCCAAATGGTACCAAACAACCAACATATATATATATATATACACATACCAAAATCAACACTTAGTGTAACAACACATTTTTATTGAAATCAGAACAGTGGTTTTGAGACTACAAATTCGAAGTGAAAATATTTATTTTATTATTATTTTAATGTCTACATCATGTTAGTATCACCGTCTAAAAATTCCGTTAAGAAATTTTATTGTTTGTATGCTTAATTAAAAAAAAAAAGACTAAATTAAAAAGGTGCAAAGTTAAAGTTCTATAGGTTAAAAGCACTAAATAAATACGAAACTCAAATGTTTGAGCACTTGGATAGCAAATAGACCATTTTTAGTTTGGGTGGATAATTATGGACATTATACTTGTGTTTTCAAAATTTAATTAAAAGGTTAAATAAGTAAATAAATAAATAAACAATGTAAAAATAAAGTAAAACAAATTGTCATATTCTAACTAGGTTAGTCCACCAAAGTTTAAACTTCGAAACTCCATGGGAGGAGCTTAAAGGTTCGAGAAACACATATTTTCTTGCATGTGAGTATTTTTCATCCCGTTCTTAATGATTTCTACGTTTTTGAAGTTGTTGTAGCTTAATCTAGCTAGCCCGGGGACTAATTTACAAAATTGTTAAAAGTCTAGGGATTTACTATGAATGTGTATATATTGCTTTTGTTGTTTGATGAAATAAAATGTTAGTTTTTGTTAGATAAACAACTTCTATTAAGTGATTTTTGATGAAATTGTCATTTTGGGATTAAATTGAAAAATGTGAAATATTCTTTGTGTAATTTGTGAAATAATGAAATGTGTGGGCTACTATGAGTTTGTATGAAATTCGGCTAGGCTTGGGAAGGGGTTAAGTTGCATGAATTTCATTTTATGAGCTTAAGGACTAAATTGTAAAGAAATAAAAACATTAAGGGAAAAAGGGTAATTTTACAAAAATGTGAATTTGGATTGAATTGAATAGAATGGTTATTAAATTGATTGAATTTATTGATTTAGATCAAAATAGACCTCGTATGGCTTTAGATCGAGGCAAAGAGAAAGTTTTGGATTAACCGATTCTGGTTCTACATTTTATCGTCGAGGTAAGTTCGTATGTTTAAATAGCATTTTAAATTATCTTATAAATGCTATTATTTTATAATATCAAATTGTATCGTGATGGAAAAATACAATGACGTATCGACGGTCATCGACCAATGAAAATGGATGACTTTGGCTATCAAAATGTGGAAAGGGATAGCTTCAGTTATCGAATTATGAAAAGGGATGGTGACGACCATCTAATTATGAAAAATGATGGCTTTGGCTATCAAATTATGAAAAGGGATGGCTTTGGCTATCAAATTATGAAAAGGGATGGCTTTAGCTATCGAATTATGAAAAGGGATGGCTTCGGCTATCGAATTATGAAAAGGGATAGCTTCGACTATACAATTATGAAAAGGATGGTGACGACCATCAACAATAAAAAGGGATGGTGATAACCATCGAATTATGAAAAGGGCTAGCTTCGACTATCAAAATATGGAAAGGGATAGCTTCGACTATTGAATTATGAAAAGGGGTGGTAACAACCATCGTGATTTTACTTTGTGTGTGCTTCGATAAGAGTTTTCGATGCAATTTACCTTATTATTATAGAAGGTTGGAAATATATGTTTTCATAACAATGAAAAGTATGAATTCATATGATTTAAGCTTATGAATCATTTATTTCTCATGTTGGATTGGTACATATGCATTTTAAGATTGTGTATTATGTTAACAAGGATAGATTAAATGTTACGAACTTACTAAGCATAACATGCTTACTTTGTGTTCATTTTTTATTATTTTGTAGTTAATTGGAAGCTTGTTCGGGTTGGAAAGTTGTCAGAGATCTATCACACTATCCAGTGGCATTATCAGTAGATTTTGATAATTTTAAGTCATGGTTATAATGGCATGTATAGGTGTCTATGCTTGATGAAATAACCATTATGTTTGGCTTGTAAATGTGGTATTTTGGATAATGAATTTAGGTGTCATGTTGGCTTGTATATATATATATCCTTATAATGGTTGATAATTTGGCATTTTGGTACTTAAGTGGTATGTGTTGGAATGATCAATTGAATACATGTTATGAATAGCCATTTTGGTATGTTTGAATGTGGTAAATGTAGTATGGAATGATATGAAATTTAGATTGCAAATGTTAAATTGATAATGACTATATTATACTTGTGTTTGGATATGCTTAATGACATGTAAATTGAGGTGCCTTAGGGCATATTGGTTGTATGAATTGGTATCATGTGATTTTAGCTTGATTATGCACATTTTAGTACACTTTTGAAGTGTGAATTGGGTTTATTTGAATTGCACAAGTGTGCACATTTTGGGTGAAAGAATTGGCTTGAAAATATCCTAATTCTTGTCCACACAGCCAGAGACACAGGCATGTGTCTCAGTCAAGTATGACACACGACCAGGAGACACGACCGTGTGTCCCTTGTAGCTTACTAACGATTTCAAGTTAGACTATTACACTGCTTAGGACACGGCTTGGCACACATGTGTGTGAGGCCATTTTGAAGGGTACACGGCCTGGCACACAGGTGTGTGGCTTGGCCGTGTGACTCAATTTAGAGAGTTACACAGACATGGACATGGGCTAGGACACAGCCGTGTGTCCCCATTTCAAATGTCCACACGGCCTAAGACACGGAAGTGTCTTTCGGCTGTGTGACCTTTTTAGTTTGAAAATTTTCAACATTTTTCAGAAAATTTCATAAGTTTTTGATTTAGTCCCGATTGATTTCTAACGTGCTTTTAGGGCCTCGGGGGCCCGAATAAGGGACAGGACAATATGTATGTCTTTGTTTGGTTTTGCTATGATTGATGATGTGATGTTAAACGTTTAAAATATTTGATTGTTTGAAATCGTAAACTCCCGTAATACTCCGTTCCTTATTCTAACAACAGATACAGGTTAGGTGTGTTTCATTTATTAGTATCAGAGCTATAGTTTAGTTGATTCTCAAACTGAACATAGCGTGTGTGAGTCTAGAAATACATGCCATTAAATAACCTGTGATAGTGTGATAACTCCTGACCATTTTGAAATGTGTTTTCTTATAGTAATGACATTCAACCGAGCTGACTCTTATGAAGTTGAGAGTAATGCTCAAGGCTTCGTTCACGGAGTAGTGTCGAGTGGTACAAGGCTGTATCTGAGGGCCGAGGAGGAGAGGCTAAGGAAGCCTTCTTTCAGATGATGAGTGAATGGTTTACTGAGTTTGTATGTACGAACCCGGCTACTCAACAACCTCTACCCCTCTTGTTCCCCAACCGGTCCCTATTATACCTCAAGGTTTAGAACCTTTACGAGTTAATAAGCCGCTTACTGATAAGATTCGTAAGTACGAGGCTGAAGAATTCAAAGCCGCTACTTAGGATGATCCTAAGACAGTAGAATTCTGGTTAGAAAACACAATTAGGGTTTTTGACAAATTATCTTGTTCACCGGCCGAATGTGTTAAGTATGCATAATCTTTGTTGAAAGACTCAGCCTACCAGTGGTGGAACACATTGATTTCAGTGGTGCCGAGAGAACGCATATAAGTTGGGAATTCTTCCAAACTGAGTTTTGAAAGACATACATAAGTCAGAGATTCCTTGATCAAAAGCGTAAAGAATTTCTTGAACTTAAATAGGGCCAAATGTCAATGTTTGAGTACGAAAGAGAATTTGTCAGATTAAGCAAATATGCTCGAGAATGTATTCTAACCGAGGCCGCCATGTGTAAATGATTCGAGGAAGGGTTAAACGAAGATATAAAGCTTCTTGTCGAGATTCTTGAGCTGAAGAAATTTGTTGTGTTTGTTGATCGAGATTGTAACACCCTGAAAATTTTTACAGTAAGATATTATCCTTAATATAGTAAAATAAGGAAATAAAGTGACAAGAAGAGGAAAATTGAGTTATGTCACTGGGAAGTATATTATGACATATTGATTCAAGAAAGGACTAAATTGTAAAAGTGAGAAAAGTTTTGTGGCCCAAGAGTAAATACTCAAAATTTGAAGGATTAAAGTGTAAATATGAAAAAGTTGAAGGACTAATAGTGCAAATATTTTAAAGGTGGAATGATCTAGAAACCAAGAAAAATTGATGAATTAGGACCAAATTAAATAGGTGAAGAATTATGAGGGACTAAATTATAATTTTACCAAATTAAGTGATTACTCAAGAATGGAATTTTAAAAGATCACAAAGGGCAAAATGATCAATTGGAAGGAGAGAGAAATCTAGAAAGCAATGATGATGTTGGAGATATTTTAGATTAAATAAATAAATAATTATTAGTTTATTAATAGTTTAATTTTATTTTTAAATGATATTTTATTATTATTTTAGTATATATAAGGAAAGAAAGATGAAGAATCATCATCTTTTTCCCATGCACCCAACGTATGAAGAGAAAAGAAAGAAAGAAACTTTCTTTTCTTTACAATTTGGTCCTTTCATAAAAAATCTACCATTTTTACTTAGAAATCAAAAGAATTTCCATATCCATCAAGAGAGAAAGATGACAAGAAGACTATGGGAAGCTAGAATATCAAGTTAGATTCAAGAAATAGAAGCTGGAGGAGACGGAAAATCAAGTTAAAGATTGGAAACAATAAGACAAGGTAAGAACATCAAGATTTCTATGTATTTTTAAGTTTGATATTATTGAAAAAGCATGGAAATGAAGCTAAAGTAGAGTTTTTTTATATATGGTTCTATGTTGTTGATATATTAGTGAAGAGAAATAAAAGAAAGTGGTGCGAAATATTGTAGAGAAAGGAAATAAGGGCGTTATAAACTTAATAATTAACATTTTGCACTAAAATAGTTTTGGGCAGCAGTAGTCTAAATTTAAAAAATCACCAAAAATTGTAGAAATCAAATTATAGAATGAATAGAATATTAAATTAAATCTTATTAAGTCTAGTTTCTTATAGAAGAGACTGTGTAAGCAATGGAATTGTGAATCATGAGATATAATAAATTTTGTGAGACAAGGTCAAAATGATTTCGGGTTCCCCTATTTTGACTTTGTAAAATCATCAAAAATTGGGGACAAATAATTAGGCTCTTAAAGTTATGTGTTTGAAATCCTGGATGCGTCTATTTTCAATAGAAATAAACTAGAACATCATTCGAATCCTGTACAATGAGATAATTAATTTTTAGTAAAAAAGGGTCGGAACTATTAGACAGCAGATTAAGGGCGACTTTAAAGAATAAACTGTACTTATTGGCTAAACAAAAAATTCTAAAAATTTTATGGTAAGAAAATACATAAGTCTAGTTTCATGGAAAATTAGTGGATCTTAATTTCGAGTTTTGTAGCTCAAGATATAAATAATTTAGTGACTATGACACAAATGGATAGTTTTGAATATACATATAAGTAAATAGTGGAATTATTGATAATGTTACTTGTAGCATGTTATATAAATTAAGGATATGGAATGGAGAGGAGAAGGAGGAAAATATGTATAAATATTCAGCTAGCATGGCTAATTTGCATGTTTTAGGCTTAGGGACTAAATTGAATAAAAGTAAAACTTTATGAGGAAATTTTGTAAAAATGTCAAAAATGACCAAAATAAAGGAAATGAATTTTTTTATTGATTAAATTAATAAATTGAATGAAATTATTAATTTGGATCAAGATTGGGTGAAAATCGTGGAAAATGAAAAATTTACAAAAATGCCCCTAAATCTTGATATTTCTGCAATTTCGCCATGTAAGTTCGTGTAACTTGAATTATATTCTTAAATGCTTGAAATGTATGTTATTGATGTGAATATGATTTGAATGTTCATTGTATGAAAATTGATGAAACATTGATATATTTGCTAAAAAGGGGAAGAAATCCCTATTGAATGGAAGAAAAATTCGATGGATCTCTAAAAAGGAATTGACGGTAAAAAGGATCTAGCCTGGACGGGTGATCCTATCCTGATATAGCCCTCCCGAAGAATATGTGTAAAATGTATGTAGCCCGAACGAGTAATTCGAATTAGGGTCTGAATTTAGCCTGGACTGGTAATTCAGATCCAAGCTCATTAAAGTAATTGTCGTTGTAGGGGATTTAGCCTTGACTGGTAATCCCGACAATACCCTATGAGTTTATATTACAGAGGATTTAGCCTGGACTGGTAATCCCGCTGTAAGGATAAGGTTCGCGAGAGTGTGCTTTCTGAAATGAAATGTATAAGACCATGGTTGAAAGATACCATGGCAACATGATATGAAATATGTAAGGCCATGGTTGAAAAATACCATGGCAACATGATATGAAATATGTAAGGCCATGGTTGAACGATATCATGGCAACATGATATGAAATATGTAAGACCATGGTTGAAAGATACCATGGCAACATGATATGAAATGTGTAAGATCATGGTTGAAAGATACCATGGTAACATGACATGAAAAGAATAAGGCCATGGTTGAAAGATACCATGGCAACATGACAGGAAATGAGTAAGATCATAGTTGAAAGATACCATGGCAGCATGTCAAAGATAAATAAGACTGTGGATGGGAGACGCTATGACATCTATTGAACAATTGATATTCAGGTAATATGTATCAGATGACGAATGGTTATATGAAATGGTTGTGTGAAATGTTTACAAGAACTGGTCATATGAAAATATATGTACAAAATAGTTGTATGAAATAATTAAGAAGATAGATAAATGAAATAAGTATAGGTACATGGAATTTAATTTATGTTAAGTTTAATATGAACTATTACCGAAATAAATATACATAAGATATATGGAAATGATGGTGCATAAAATATTGATATAACAAAATGAATGATATGTGCTTATGAAGAAACGGTAAGAGAATAATTTGTTTTGTGACATGTACATATATGATTATCTTTGATATATTGATACAAGGAAATTATGTAAGTTGAGACTATTATTAAACTTAAGTGTGATATGTCGAGAAAATAGGTATTTCAATGTTGAAATTATATGAAATATGTACAAGTATACTAACAATGTTGTTGTTTGATACTTAGACAAGTGCCAAGCTATTGATCGAATGGTAATATATTTATTTATATGATGCATTGAATCGGTAAGTATTTAATTAAATTTTTTTAAGTGATCTGTAAATTCTAGTAATGCTTTGAAACCCCATTTCAACATCAGATAAGGGTTAGGGGTGTTACATTTAGTGGTATCAGAGCTAAGATTTAGTCGATTCTCGGACCGAATGTAGCACATGTGAAGTCCAAGAATACATTACATAACCCGTGATAGTGTGATATTTTCTGACTCTAATGAGATTTGTTTTACTTAAAGATAGAGATGTTTCCCGATCGAGCTAATTTCGATAATGTTGAAAGCGATACTCAAGTATATGAGTAAAAGATGATTATGATGAGTTCGAACTCATAAAGGTATGAATAAATGTTATATTTAAATTTATGTGTATAGTAAGTAAAAATTTTAAGGTAAGTATCAATATTGAATTGAATGAAATTGAGATAAATATTTGATATTATGTTGTTGGAAAGTGAAATTTGAAAGAATTGTTATTGAATTGAAATTGAAATTGAAATTGAAATTAAAATGCAAATTGATTGGAAAAGTGAAACCAATAGAATACATAAGAAGTTAAGATTGGAATGGCTTTGATTTGATGATATGGAAATGAATGGATTTGAAATGTGAAAAGTGATTGGAATTGAATCAAATTAAATTGAATGTGATTATTTGAAATGTATATTGATTGAAAAGTAATTAGTGATTTTAAATTTGATTGGAGAATAAATTAAAAATATGAATTGAATAAAAATAAATTAAATTATGAATATATGTAAATATGTGAATTGTGTATTGATTGAAAAGTGGTTGGAATTGAATCAAAGTATGATTATATGTGAATATCTGAAATATGTATTGGTATTGAATTGTATACTGATTAGAAAGTGGAAAAGTGAAATTGAATTGAATGGAATGGAATGGAATTATGATTAATTGAAATGTGTATTGGTTGAATATTGAAATATGAGAAATTGTGATTAAATTGAAAGTGAAATTGGAATTAGAAAGTGATATATGAAGTTCATGATAAAGATTATTAGTGAATTTTGAAATATATTACATGTATTAAAGAAAGAAAAGATATAAACATGCAGGTTATTAGAACAATGATTAAATTGTAAAGTATGTAAAAGCATTATGCTAAAAGTGTAAAAAGTGATATGCGTGCATAATGTAATTTACCCAAGTACATGAGATTAGATCTACTAAGATATTAGTGGTATACCATTAAGAGACTCTAGCACATTATCCGATAATAGCACGTTGGTACTCACCAAGTGCTCTCTGATTAATAGTGCATAATAATACACTTCTATATCTGTTCCGTATATCCTAAGTGTCCTGTTTAGTCTATTGAGCCTCTTATAAAAAGGTAAGCAATTTTCGTTATAAGGTATGTTTGCAATATTGAATTAAAAAAATAAATAAATTGTGAAATGAAAGGATAGGGAATGGATATAAATGATAAACTAGATAAATATGTGCACAAAGGAGCTATAGAATTATGGAAATAATGAAGTTCATAATCAAAAGAAAATAAGGAAATTTTGAGGACGAAATTTCTTTTAAGGGGGAGAGAAATGTAACACCCTGAAAATTTCTACACTAAGATATTATCCTTAATATAGTAAAATAAGGAAATAAAGTGACAAGAAGAGGAAAATTGAGTTATGTCACTGGGAAGTATATTATGACATATTGATTCAAGAAAGGACTAAATTGTAAAAGTGAGAAAATTTTTGTGGCCCAAGAGTAAATACTCAAAATTTGAAGGATTAAAGTGTAAATATGAAAAAGTTGAAGGACTAATAGTGCAAATATTTTAAGGAAGGAATGACCTAGAAACCAAGGAAAATTGATGAATTTGGACCAAATTGAATAGGTGAAGCATTATGAGGGACTAAATTACAATTTTATCAAATTAAGTGATGACTCAAGAATGGAATTTTAAAAGATCACAAAGGGCAAAATGATCAATTGGAAGGAGAGAGAAATCTAGAAAGCAATGATGATGTTGGAGATATTTTAGATTAAATAAATAAATAATTATTAGTTTATTAATATTTTATTTTTATTTTTAAATGATATTTTATTATTTTATTATTATTTTAGTATATATAAGGAAAGAAAGATGAAGAATCATCATCTTTTTCCCATGCACCCAATGTATGAAGAGAAAAGAAAGAAAGAAACTTTCTTTTCTTTACGATTTGGTCCTTTCATAAAAAATCTACCATTTTCACTTAGAAATCAAAAGAATTTCCATAGCCATCAAGAGAGAAAGATGACAAGAAGACTATGGGAAGCTAGAATATCAAGTTAGATTCAAGAAATCGAAGCTGGAGGAGAGAGAAAATCAAGTTAAATATTGGAAACAATAAGATGAGGTAAGAACATCAAGATTTCTATGTATTTTTAAGTTTGATATTATTGAAAAAGCATGGAAATGAAGCTAAAGTAGAGTTTTCTTATATATGGTTCTATGTTATTGATATATTAGTGAAGAGAAATAAGAGAAAGTGGTGGGAAATATTGTAGAGAAAGGAAATAAGGGCGTTATAAACTTAATAATTAACATTTTGAACTAAACAGTTTTGGGCAGCAGTAGTCTAAATTTCAAAAATCACCAAAAATTGTAGAAATCGAATTACAGAATGAATAGAATATTAAATTAAAGCTTATGAAGTCTAGTCTCTTATAGAAGAGACTGTGTAAGCAATGGAATAATAAATTTTTTGAGATAAGGTCAGAATGATTTTAGGTTCCCCTGTTTTGATTTTGTAAAATCATAAAAAATTGGAGAAAAATAATTAGGCTCTTAAAGTTATGTGTTTAAAATCCTGAATGAGTATATTTTTAATAGAAATAAACCAGAACATCATCCGAATCTTGTACAATGAGATAATTAATTTTTAGTAAAGAAGGGTCGGAACTGTCAGATAGCAGGATAAGGGTGACTTTAAAGAATAAACTGTACTTATTGGCTAAACTGTAACATCCTGATTTTCAGGTTTATCGTAATTTTTGAGAAATTGGTAGAGTTTTTAGAAATTTTTTATTTGGTAGTAGAACTCATAAATGGAGTATGTAAATGGGCCTAAGGAAGGCCCATGTGTAGGCCAAAACCCGGTAGAATTTTTGAATTTTAAGCTTAAGGAGTTAGGGGCTTTGGATAGGTGGCCTTATTAAAAGATATGGGCAAATTGTGACACAAAAGAGCCCCTGGCAAAGCGGCTAAGTGACGCCACTAAGGAGCTAAAAAGGTGGCGTGTAAGTGGTTGGGGAAAGCCAAGGTTCGATTCTTGGAGTTGGCAGTTGAGGTGTTCTTTTTACGACTTGAGCAGGCAGGAGTTGGAAGCTGAATGGAACTCTATTAGGGAGAGTTGGAAATCGGTCAAACACATGGATTAAAGAGTGATAAGGGGAGAGATTTAAGGGATTAGGAGAGAAGCTAAGAGTTGGCCGAATAGTGGGAACTGGAGAGGGGATTTTGGCAAGGGAGTATTAGGTTGGTATTTCAGCATTTAGGGAGTAGTTGTGCCGTTTACTTTTGTGTAGCCACCATACGATTTCCTTCTTTCTCTCCCTTTCTCCTTTTCTAGCCGAAACTATCATCCTCTCCACCCATATTTCTTTCTTTTCTTCTCCAAAACTAGTCCACTAATCTCTTTTGTTTCATCTACTACTCTTTATCTCCATTTTTGCCGAAAAACCTCAAAAGCCGAAATCTATGAAGATTAGTAGTGCCGAATTCTTTTTGGGTCAGTAACTTTTCTGTTCTTATTCCTCATCTACTAAACCCGAGATGGCACATAAGAAAGACTGTGGTAAGTATTCGCACACTAAATCGATTCAGTAGTAACTGTTGACAAAAGCCGAAACCTCCATGGTTTAGGGAGGTTGCCGATTTGTAATATAGGCCTTATTGGGCTTTTTCATGTGATTCTTATGGTTTGTATAGCGGAGTAGATAACTTTGGAGGAGCAGCAAGGCTTGGGGGATCGACTTGGAGAACTTTGGTCGAGAATCAGACTCGGTGAAGGTAGGTGATCTATGGCCAGTAGGGGTTCCTTGGCCGAATATGGTAAGGTGGATTTTGGGTTTAATAAGCATGATTTGTACACTAAGTAGGGTGACAGTTAATTGTAGGATTGGCGTGGGAGACTTTGCTAAGTGAACGTCACAAACAAGTGTGTAACGAACCCTCTTTCGTAGCTTAACTCGATAAATGCCGAAAAGCTAAAATGTCAAAAACTATGGTATTTCGAGGACTTGTGAGCATGCAAAAGCTCATAGGTTGGGTAGATACGCTAAGTTGATGATCGGGATCGTTGGAACAGGTAAGGGCATGATTTTCTGTATCATGGTAAGTTGGGCCTCGAGGGGCTGAAGTCGGGCCCAATTGGCTTCTGGGCCCATTTGGGTAAAATTGGTAGAAAATGGAATCCTGTTAAATTGCGTGTTAAGTTAGTTAATTCTGTTATGGAATATAGGTTAAATGGGCTTAAAGGGCTTAATCGACATTTGTATGGCCCATTAGGGGTTTAGGGCCCAAAAGCCTGAACTTGCTAGGGTGGATTAGAAATTATTGTTTAAGCATTCAGAATTATTGTTAATTGTTAATGTACATGGAAAACCCACGATAGTTGGTAAAATTATGAAATTACCCCTATGTTATGAAAATTGATTATTTTGCCCCTAGGTAAAAATGACTATTATACCCCTAGGGTTTAATGATGAATGTGATGCATGATATGTTGATGTGACATGATATGAACATGATATGCCATGATATAATCATATATGCATGGGTTGGGTTTATATGAATGGAGGAAGTGAAAAAGGGCTTTGCCCCAATTTACCGAAAAGGGCTTTTGCCCCAGTTTTTTTTTAAGAGGCTAGGCCTCCAGTTATATGTTAAACAGCTATGCTGCCAGTGGAGAGTTTGGTTGGGTGGGTTGAGTCATTCCCCACATGGAGAGCTTGGTTGGTACGGGTGGAGAGTAGCGGTTGGTGGGTTGAGTAGTGTAATATCCTGATTTTGGGCCTAGTCGAAATAGTGGTTTCATGACCACAAAATCCAAGATAGAAATAATTATTTTATGATTATTTTGAGGTCTATGATATGATTTCATGATTGTGTGAAAATTTCGTGAAGAAATTTTATGCATAAAGTGCTTAAATTGAAATTAGGGACTAAACCGAATAATTTGCAAAACTTGCATTCTAGAAGTTTCTAGTATGAAATTGTTTTGAAATATTAATTAGGAGGTCTAAAATAGCAATTTTACCAATTTCTAAGTCTATGGACAAAAATTGGACATGGATGGAATTTTTGGAAAGTTTAGTAGTAAGGGCATTTTGGTTATTTAGGGGTAAAATGAATTAAAATACAAAATTAAAAGCCAATTTTGCTCATCTTCAACCCCATGGCCGAATATAGCAAGGAGAAACCATGGCTAGGGTTTTTCAAGCTTCCAATCTCGATTGTAAGTACGTTCTAGCCCCGTTTTTCAAGTTCTTTACGTTTTTGGAATCCCGGTAACTTGATTAAGCTTATTCTAGCAATAATTTAAGCTAGGGTTCATATTTGGAAAAATACCCATAGGTGAAATGTGTTTACTTTGATGTTTTATGGTAGAATATGAAGGCTGAAATTATGTTAAACAACTTTTGCTAAGCGATTTTAAGCAAAAATGAGTAAAACGGCTTAATCGGTAAAAATTGTTATTGTTCATAACTATGTGTTAGAGTCAGAATTTGATGTTGTCATAGAAGGGAAAAATGTTCAGCATGTCATAAAACATAAGAAAATATGCTGAAGTTTAATTTACGAGCTTTGGGGCAAAAGTGTAAATATGCAAAAGTTTAGGGGCAAAACTGTAATTTTGCAAAAATATGATTTTGGGTTAATTTGAATAATTTGAGCCCTAATTAGACTATATTTTAAATGATAGAGCAAGGAAAACTAAAATTTGGGCTAAAATAGGGAAAATACGAAGTTATGGACGAAATGGTAAAAGTAGCCATTTTCACATACGAGGTAAGTTCATATGTAAATGTTGGTAACATAGTTATTATTTTAAATGTTTTTATGTTATTTAAATGATATGATAATTATTATGAAAAATTATACTCGTGATAATTGTTTGATAATATGTCAAATTATGTGATATACTTGGAAAATGTGAAATACTATCGAGTATCGGTATCGGCATTCTGTAGAAGATGGTTGAGACACATGATTGGGAAAAAGGTCCCGTTGAACCTTAGGAATGGATTAGGATACAAGTGACATGTCACTGGGATATTTGGGCATCTGAACTCGTTGAGTTGAGTCTGAGTTCACTAATGGATGCGAATGTCTGAACTCGTTGAGTTGAGTCCGAGTTCGAGAGATGTAACTAGGCATCCGAGCTCGTTGATTTGAGTCTGAGTTCACTTATGGATGCGAATGTCCGAACTTGTTGAGTTGAGTCCGAGTTCACTTATGGATGCGAACGCCGAGCTCATTGAGTT
Organism: Gossypium anomalum; assembly: GCA_025698475.1. Classification (NCBI taxonomy): domain Eukaryota; kingdom Viridiplantae; phylum Streptophyta; class Magnoliopsida; order Malvales; family Malvaceae; genus Gossypium; species Gossypium anomalum. The sequence goes on from CM046964.1 coordinate 52,723,505, forward strand.
GAGTCCGAGTTCACTTATGGGCGGGTTACATGGTAGCTTGGCTACATATGTGGCACTTATGTGCAAACTTTCCATGTATCCAAATTATATTCCGATGTGTTCAACGGGTAAAATTCTACTCAAATGGACGAATACTCGAGATAAAAGGGACGTATTGGTAAGTGTTGTGAAATGGATACTTTGAACAGGTATGTACTTAACCCTCAGGTTGAAAACTCGATATAACAACAATATAGTAAGATGATAAATGAAAATGTGATATGAATGTCTCGGTGATGATCATGCAAATGATGTTTATGTTTGCTTATATAGTTGTGTTACTTGCTATTTGCATGTGAACTTACTAAGCATTTGTGCTTACTCCTCCTTTTCATTCTTGTAGTGTTGACAAGCCACTCGAGAAATCGAAAATGGTGGAGGCACGCTCACACTATCAAGTATACCATCTTGGCATTATGGCTTGTATATTTTGAGTATGGCATGTATAGCATTATAATCATTTTGTATATATGGTCTTATGATATAGTTATTGAGTGGTATGGAAATGCTTAGTAATGATTAGCCATTGGAATGGCTAATCATGATCATATTTGGTGTTATGTATGCTAAATTGCTAGTTAATCCATGGGAACCATGAAATGGGTAAAATTTACCATAAAATAGATTGAACAATGATGAGTAGTGACGTGAATTTGAAAAATTACAAAAATAGTAGAAATGGAATTAAATAATGAATAAGTTATGGAATTGAAGCTTGATGAGTATATTTTCATATGGATGAAACAAAACAGTATATGAGTTATATTTTATGAGATGTTTAAATTTTTGTGAAATAGGGAACTGAGCAAATTTTGGATCCCCTGTTTCGACTTTGGAAATTCACCATAAATTTTTCAAAGATAATTAGAAGTCATGATTTATATGTACTGATTCCTTATTGAGTCTAGTTTTATTAGAAATAAATGGCATAGTCATTGAAACTCTGCATGTGGAGGTATCGATTCGTGTTACACAGAGGTCGAGAGCGATCGAACCACGAAATAGGGGAAACTTTAACTAATAAACTGTACTAATTTGCTTGACCAAAAATTCTATAAAAAAAATTAATGAGTCTAGTTTCAGGGAAAATTTACGGAATTGGATTTCGAGTTTCGGAACTCAAGATATGAATTTTTAAGCGACTGTGACGCAGATTGCTAGCTTGACTGAAAATTTTAAAAATAAATTGTTTGAGCTATTTAAAGTAATGAAATAAGTCTGTTAACACCTCATGTTCGACTCCGGCGACGGTCTCGGGTACGGGCCTGTTACATTTGGTGGTATCAGAGCAGGTTTAGTCAGTTCTCGGACTAACTTAGCATGCGTAAAAATTTAGCTATACATTGCATTGATCTGTGATAGTGTGATGTCTTCCGACGCATATGAGTACCGTCTTATTTAGACAGGGTACTCTCCAACTGAGCTGCGCCGACCATGTAAAATTTATGTGAAGGTTTTTGGGTAAAATTATGATTATGATAAGTCTCGGTTCAGAAAAGTATGAATAAAAGTTTATGATACATATGTGATAAATATCCATATTTGCTTAATGCTCATATGATGTAGTGTATATGGCTTACTTGATAAGATGAACGGAATAAATAGAAAGTAGTAGAGGTATGAATAAAAGTCATAATATTATGATATGAATGAAAATGTCCTTGTCTTGATTTGGACGTCGAATGTTGATGAATGCTAATGATATATAATTTTTATGAGATAAAGGATTATAATGAAATGAACTTATCTATGTTAAATTGTTGGACTGAATTATATGATTGTAATGACATGTACATGATGCACGAAATGAAAGTTGTGATTGTGATGCAAATATCTATGTTTGTTTGGCCCTATATGATGTCATGAGCATGAATTTATTTAATTAAATGAATGGATAAGTAAAGCTATCTAGAAAACATAGAATGTACACATAAGTATATTGTCTAAATGGGACAGTAAGAAAATTTGTGTAAGCGAACATGAATGTTGCATTGCCTGAATGAATGACATGATTTTGATGATGTTGCTATGATGATGGAAGTTGTGTCATATGTGTATGTATAAGAAAGTCGAGTTAGAGGTCCTACAACCCCTCCCCCTTACCGAAGTGGTACTTATAATGGAATTTCATGAGATTTGTATTGAATAAGTTTCCGGTTGAGAACCCAAAGAGTTCAGTGATAGAATAATTATAAGTATGATCAGAGATTGAAAATGAGCTGATAAGTAAAGTTAGAGCCAGTAAAGTATCGGATTGACGTAAAGATTATTGGAAATATGCACTGTCCCAATTAGAGAAGGAATTCTCTTTGGTAAATCGAATTACTCAGGTGCAAGGTCGAGAAAAGTGTAAATCAAAATTTATTCAGAACTGGCCCTCTTTAGTGAATGGTTTAATATGAAGTTTGTGACGGCAAAACTAGTTGGGAAATGATATTTGAAATGTGAACTATCTGAGTGTGACAGTTATGACTAGACAGATTTAGCAGTCTCTTTTGAGATGTTCTATGTGTTTACCCATTCTCAGAAATATTTCTATGGTTATTGATCTTCTGAAGAAATTCTTGTTATATGGGAATGTCTTCTAATTCTAGTGTTGGATGAAAGCATTGGTAGTCTGACTGGTATGTCTTCTAATTCTGGTGTTGGATGAAAGCATTGGTAGTCTGACTGGTTTATAATTTATATTACTCTATGTCATCGGGCATTCTATTTCATTTCGTCTGATAAGAATTGATGAGAGAATACATATGATATTATAATTCTGTTTCTTCTACTTGATGCTTCATCTGATATATATGTATGGGAAGATATATTGATCTTGTTATATTTGATTTCAGTGGGATTAAATGATGTTTTCTTTTGGACTTTCTTTCTTTGAAGAATTATCGGGGTATTCTATATTTTCTCTATGAGTTTGGTTTTTTCGATTCTCGGCATAGTATCGTATCTTGGGTTTCTTTATCCCGGATCTTTTTATTCGGATTTTTATTTGGGTTTCTCTATCTTGGATTTCTTTATTCTGTTTTCTTGTTATCTTTGTTCCATAATTTGTCAAGTACGACTCATGTTCAAGAAGTGCGTTCTTCAGCTCGTGATAATCATGTCAAATATGACTATACTTCTAATTTGATCTTGGTAATGTGGTGATTTTAGTATTGGGATTTTTTTTCTAATTTCTGTGTAAGGATTTGACATCAGTAAAGGCATAGGTGATAAAAGCGCGGGTTTCATCGGTATGGTGAATTATTTATTTGAAAGATTTCATGTGACAATTATGTCGGGATTATTTTCTCAAGTCGATAATAGAATTTCATTTTTGTACTCGATAAAAGAGTAAATAGTCCGAATGAGAAGTGTATATTTATTAGAAAGAGTTGGATATTAGTTAAAGTCACTACGAATGATAAGGTTTTCATCTTATGAAAGTGAAAAGTTTATTACATGTTGTGAGTTCGGATAGATGAGAATATTGGTAACCAAGCGCCCGAACTAGACTAGTCTACATTGAGCAAAGACTTCACGACTTTCAAGAATGTATCTTGTTGTATGAATTGTGATGTGTTTCAAGACAGTAAGGTAATGTGATAGTTTAGAGCATTCGATGTTACATAAAATCTGAGTTGTTAAAGAGGTTAAAAGTGAGCATTGGGATCTATCAAAATTATCCTTGTCAATGTTGATATTGGGATGGAAATGAGAAGGATTATTCTTGAGGCCATATCGTAATTATTTCTATGGCGAGTAAAGAGGAAAATGTGATGTATCCTATTCTTAGATGTTTGGAGAAATCTATAAATCATATCAGTATTGAATGAATTCCTACTCATCGATTCATGGAATTTCAGGTCTCTTTGATTGTTGGATTTATTGGAATTTCGATCTCCATTAATCAAGTTAAGATCCTGGTTTTATGTCATGATATCATAGGAAACTGAGAAGGTTGAAAATTTAAGAACAGTTGAGAGTTGAGACTCCGTAAGCTTTTAGACCATATGAGAAATTAAAGAGATGTATTGGAGGTACTGCCTAAGTGAAAGTTCTTCAAGCACCGAATATGAGATTAAAAAAGACCACTTTTTTAGGTAAGATTTTTCGAGGACGAAAATCCCTAAAAAGGGGAGAGTTGTAATATCTGCTTTTGGGCCTAGTCGAAATAGTGGTTTTCGTGACCACAAAATCCAAGATAGAAATAATTATTTTATGATTATTTTGAGGTCTATGATATGATTTCATGATTGTGTGAAAATTTCGTGAAGAAATTTTATACATAAAGTGCTTAAATTGAAATTAGGGACTAAATCGAATAATTTGCAAAACTTGCATTCTAGAAGTTTCTTGTATGAAATTGTTTTGACATATTAATTAGGAGGTCTAAAATAGAATTTTACCAATTTCAAAGTCTATGGACAAAAATTGGACATGGATGGAATTTTTGGAAAGTTTAGTAGTAAGGGCATTTTGGTCATTTAGGGGTAAAATGAATTAAACTACAAAATTAAAAGCCAATTTTGCTCATCTTCAACCCCATGGCCGAATATAGCAAGGAGAAACCATGTCTAGGGTTTTTCAAGCTTCCAAGCTCGATTGTAAGTCCGTTCTAGCCCCGTTTTTCAAGTTCTTTACGTTTTTAGAATCCTAGTAACTTGATTAAGCTTATTCTAGCAATAATTTAAGCTAGGGTTCATATTTGGAAAAATACCCATAGGTGAAATGTGTTTATTTTTATGCTTTATGGTATAATATGAAGGCTGAAATTATGTTAAACAACTTTTGCTAAGCGATTTTAAGCAAAAATGAGTAAAACGGCTTAATCGGTAAAAATTGTTATTGTTCATAACTATGTGTTAGAGTGAGAATTTGATGTTGTCATAGAAGGGAAAAATGTTCAGCATGTCATAAAACATAAGAAAATATGCTGAAGTTTAATTTACGAGCTTTGGGGTAAAAGTGTAAATATGTGAAAGTTTAGGGGCAAAACTGTAATTTTTCCAAAATATGATTTTGGGTTAATTTGAATAATGTAAGCCCTAATTAGACTATATTTTAAATGATAGAGCAAGGAAACCTAAAATTTGGGCTAAAATGGGGAAAATACCAAGTTATGGACGAAATGGTAAAAGTAGCCATTTTCACATACGAGGTAAGTTCATATGTAAATGTTGGTAACATAGTTATTATTTTAAATGTTTTTATGTTATTTAAATGATATGATAATTATTATGAAATATTATACTCGTGATAATTGTTTGATAATATGTCATATTATGTGATATACTTGGAAAATATGAAATACTATCGAGTATCGTATCGGCATTCCGTAGAAGATGGTTGAGACACATGATTGGGAAAAAGGTCCCGTTGAACCTTAGGAATGGATTAGGATACAAGTGACATGTCATGGGATATTTGGGCATCCGAACTCGTTGAGTTGAGTTCGAGTTCACTAATGGATGCGAATGTCCGAACTCGTTGAGTTGAGTCCGAGTTCGAGAGATGTAACTAGGCATCCGAGCTCATTGAGTTGAGTTCGAGTTCACTTATGGATGCGAATGTCTGAACTCGTTGAGTTGAGTCCGAGTTCGAGAGATGTAACTAGGCATCCGAGCTTGTTGAGTTGAGTCCGAGTTCACTTATGGATGCGAACGCCCGAGCTCGTTGGGTTGAGTCCGAGTTCACTTATGGGCGGGTTACATGGTAGCTTGGCTACATATGTGGCACTTATGTGCAAACTTTCCATGTATCCGAATTATATTCCGATGTGTTCAACGGGTAAAATTCTACTCAAATGGAGGAATACTCAAGATGAAAGGGACGTATTGGTAAGTGTTGTGAAATGGATACTTTGAACAGGTATGTACTTAACCCTCAGGTTGAAAACTCGATATAACAACAATATGGTAAGATGATAAATGAAAATGTGATATGAGTTTCTCGGTGATGATCATGCAAATGATGTTTATGTTTGCCTATAGTTGTGTTACTTGCTATTTGCATGTGAACTTACTAAGCATTTGTGCTTACTCCCTCCTTTTCATTCCTTGTAGTGTTGACAAGCCAGCTCGGAAATCGGAAATGGTCGGAGGCACGCTCACACTATCCATATACCATCTTGGCATAATGGCTTGTATATTTTGAGTATGGCATGTATAGCATTATAATCATTTTGTATATAGGGTCTTATGATATGGTTATTGAGTGGTATGGAAATGCTTGGTAATAATTAGCCATTGGAATGGCTAATCATGATCATATTTGGTGTTATGTATGCTAAATTTCTAGTTAATCCATGGGAACCATGAAATGGGTAAAATTTACCATAAAATAGATTCGCACAGTGATAGTGACGTGAATTTAAAAATTACTAAAAATAGTAGAAATGGAATTGAATAATGAATAAGTTATGGAATTGAAGCTTGATGAGTATATTTTCATATGGATGGAACAAAACAGGTATATGAGTTATATTTTATGAGATGTTTAAATTTTTGTGAAACAGGGCCAGAGCAATTTCTGGATCCCCTGTTCTGGACTTTGAAATTCACCATAAATTTTTCAAAGATAATTAGGAGTCATGATTTATATGTACAGATTCCTTATTGAGTCTAGTTTTATTAGAAATAAACAGCATAGTCATTGAAACTCTGTACAGGGAGGTATCTGATTCGTAATACACAGAGGTTAGAGCAGTCGAACCCTGAAACAGGGGAGACTTTAACTAATAAACTATACTAATTTGCTTGACCAAAAATTCTATAAAAGAATTAGTAAATAGATATATGAGTCTAGTTTTAGGGAAAATTTATGGAATTGTATTTCGAGTTTCGGAACTCGAGATATGAATTTTTAAGCGACTGTGACGCGGATTGCTAGCTTGACTAATTTTAAAAATAAATTGTTTGAGCTGTTTAAAGTAATGAGTTAAGTCTGTTAACACCTCGTGTTTGACTCCGGCGACGGTCTCGGGTACGAGGCGTTACAAGTAGTCTCCCCAAATGGGTTTGCATTCATACATTAATATAACATGTGACATTGAAATGGGCCTATGGGCCATACCGTTTACAGTAAAGGCTTCAGCCCAGTGATATGAATAACGAAAAGGCTTCGGCCCAGTATATGAATAATTGAAAGGCTTCGGCCCAGTATATGTGGTAATTGAATTCGGGCTTAGGCCCAGTAGGCTGATATTGATTTGGGCTCTGAAAGTGGCTTGTTGCACACTAAGTTTCCAAACTCACCCCCCTTTCTTTCTTATCTTTACAGGTGAGCCTTGATGTGGAGGCTTGGAGCCGGAGGGGAGTTAGAGTGGCCATGGAGATCACGTTTGGACTTATCATTGAATAAATGGTTTTTCTTTCAGTTTATTCTCACTTTTAATATTATTTATATTTGGGTTGTAATAAGGCCATTTTAACTATTTATTTGGGATTATATTTATATAACTCTATATTTTTCTGATAATAATCAAAATGGGCTAGACTTATGACGCATTTTCAAAATGATAGTTGATTTCAAAATAACGCAACGACACACATAATTGGTATAACAAAGATAACTACCTAAAATGAATTTCAACTTGTTTATCAAAGTGTGGCAATGGTTGTGGGCATGTCTAGGATTGGATCCAATCAAGAGCTTGGTACTTAAGCAGCCTTCATGGCTCACCTCCTCTGTTTTAGATACCTACCTGGTGCGCAGCTTCCATTCACTTTGTTAATTTAATGAAAGACAATCTTTAAACATTAAGACGAAGCTTGGGTTTTCAAAACTTCGATGTGACACGTCAGATTCGGCCATAACGTCTAGGCCAGGTTTGGGGTGTTACATAAACAAAAAATTGTAAAAATTTTACGATAAGAAGATACATAAGTCTAGTTTCATGGAAAATTAGTGGATCTTAATTTCGAGTTCTGTAGCTCAAGATATAAATAATTTAGTGACTATGACGCAAATGGACAATTTTGAATATACATATAAGTAAATAGTGAAATTATTGATAATGTTTCTTGTAGCATGTTACATAAATTAAGGATGTGGAATGGACAAGAGGAGGAGGAAAATATGTATGAATATTCAGCTAGCATGGCTAATTTACATGTTTTAGGCTCAGAGACTAAATTGAATAAAAGTAAAACTTTATGATGAAATTTTGTAAAAAATTCAAAAATGACCAAAATAAAGGAAATGAATTATTTTCTTGATTAAATTAATAAATTGAATGAAATTATTAATTTGGATCAAGATTGGGTGAAAATCGGAGAAAATGAAAAATTCACAAAAATACCCCTAAATCTTGATATTTTTGCAATTTCGCCAGGTAAGTTCGTGTAACTTGAATTATATTCTTAAATGCTTGAAATGTATGTTATTGATGTGAATATGATTTGAATGTTCATTGTATGAAAGTTGATGAAACATTGATATATTTGATAAAAAAGGGAAGAAATCCCTATTGAATGGAAGAAAAATTCGATGGATCTCTAAAAAGGAATTGACGGTAAAAAGGATCTAGCCCGAACGGGTGATCCTATCCTGATATAGCCCTCCCAAAGAATATGTGTAAAATGGATGTAGCCCGGATGAGTAATTCGAATTAGGGTCTAAATTTAGCCTGGACTGGTAATTCAGATCCAAGCTCATTAAAGTAATTGTCGTTGTAAGGAATTTAGCCTTGACTGGTAATCCCGACAATACTCTATGAGTTTATACTACAGAGGATTTAGCCTGGACTAGTAATCCCGCTGTAAGGATGAGGTTCGCGAGAGTGTGCTTTCTGAAATGAAATGTGTAAGACCATGGTTGAAAGATACCATGGCAACATGATATGAAATATGTAAGGCCATGGTTGAAAGATACCATGGCAACATGATATGAAATATGTAAGGCCATGGTTGAACGATATCATGGCAACATGATATGAAATATGTAAGACCATGGTTGAAAGATACCATGGCAACATGATATGAAATGTGTAAGATCATGGTTGAAAGATACCATGGTAACGTGACATGAAAAGAATAAGGCCATGGTTGAAAGATACCATGGCAACATGACAGGAAATGAGTAAGATCATAGTTGAAAGATACCATGGCAGCATGTCAAAGATAAATAAGACTGTGGATGGGAGACGCTATGACATCTATTGAACAATTGATATTCAGGTAATATGTATCAGATGACGAATGGTTATATGAAATGGTTGTGTGAAATGTTTACAAGAACTGGTCATATGAAAATATATGTACAAAATAGTTGTATGAAATAATTAAGAAGATAGATAAATGAAATAAGTATAGGTACATGGAATTTAATTTATGTTAAGTTTAATATGAACTATTACCGAAATAAATATACATAAGATATATGGAAATGATGGTGCATGAAATATTGATATAACGAAATGAATGATATGTGCTTATGAAGAAACGGTAAGAGAATAATATGTTTTGTGACATGTACATATATGATTATCTTTGATATATTGATACAAGGAAATTATGTAAGTTGAGACTATTATTAAACTCAAGTGTGATATGTCGAGAAAATAGGTATTTCAATGTTGAAATTATATGAAATATGTACAAGTGTACTAACAATGTTGTTGTTTGATACTTAGACAAGTGCCAAGCTATTGATCGAATGGTAATATATTTATTTATATGATGCATTGAATCGGTAAGTATTTAATTAAAAATTTTTTAAGTGATTTGCAAATTCTAGTAATGCTCTAAAACCCTATTTCAGCGGCAGATACGGGTTAGGGGTGTTACAGAGATCTTAAAGGCAATGAGCTTAGCAAAGAAAAGAGGAAGGTTGATTTTGAATTTAGAAAGTCAAGAAAGAGATCATTAGGAAATTCATATAAGTCGTTATCGAAGAAATTGAGAGAACATTATAATCGTTTGATTACTTCAGTGGGATATCTTGATAGAGACAGAGGCGACCAACATGCAGGTTTAATGACACAAGCTACGTCTGTAGTGAGTGTAAGTAGCGTTAAAGATACTAAGCCTGATTGTCAATGGTGTAGACGTCGACATTTTGGTGAGTGCAGGGTGAAAGATGGGGCGTGTTTCAAATCTGGTTGTTATAAGCATTTTATTCATGATTTCCAGGAATTATCTGAGAAAGAAAAAGTTTAGAATGTTCGACCCAGCAACACTGCTGTGAGGGATAGACCACCTTGTAATCCTGGAAATGTGAGTAGTAGCCATGGTGGAATAAAAAACTCTGCTGTGAGATCTGAAGCACGTGCACCAGCTAGGGCTTATGCTATTTGTGCACGAGAGGAAGCTTCTGCGCCAGATGTTATTACTGGTACTTTTTCTATCTTTGACACTAGTGTTACTGCTTTAATTGATCCGGGATCAACCCATTCGTATGTATGCACAAATCTAGTGTCAAGTAAGAATTTATCTGTTGCGTCCACTAAATTAGTGGTTAAAGTGTCGAACCCCATAGGTCAGTATGTATTAGTTGATAAGGTTTGTAAAAATTGTCCTTTGATGACTCGGGGTTACAGTTTTCTAGCTGATTTGATGCTATTTCCATTTGACGAGTTTGATGTGATTTTGGGCATGGATTGACTGACTCTGCACGATGTTATTGTGAACTATAGACGAAAGCTTATTTTATTGAAATGTCAGAATGGTGAGACGCTTCGGATTGAATCAGATAGTTTGAATGGGTTGCCTATTATTATTTCGGCTATGTCAGCACAAAGATTTGTGAGAAAAGGTTGCAACGCTTACCTTTCATATGTAATGGATTCTAAAGTGTCTGAGTTGAAACTTGAATTAGTGTTTGTGGTTTGTGAGTATTCTGATGTATTTCCAGAGGAATTACTCAGATTACCACCGATCAAAGAGGTTGATTTGCTATTGAATTAGTACGGGGAACATCAGCGATATCAATCGCACCTTATAGAATTGCTCCTACTGAGTTGAAAGCATAGTTGCAAGAATTGACAGATAGGGGTTTTGCTCGACCTAGTTTTTCACCTTGGGGTGCACCGGTTCTGTCCGTTAAGAAAAAGGACAGATTAATGAGATTGTGTATTGACTATTGCCAACTCAATAAAGTTACGATCAAGAATAAATATCTATTGTCATGAATTGATGATCTGTTTGACCAACTGAAAGGTGCAACAGTATATTCAAAGATTGATCTTTGTTCTGGCTACTATCAGCTACGAGTTAAAGATTGGAATGTGCCAAAAAATAACATTCAAGACTAGGTATAGACATTATGAATTTCTTGTCATGCCGTTTTGTTTAAGTAATGCACCTGTAGTATTTATGGATTTAATGAATAGAATCTTCATATCGTATTTAGACAGATTCGTTGTGGTATTCGTTGACGATATGTTGATTTATTCACGAGATGAGTCTAAGCATGCAGAGCATTTGAGAATTGTATTGCAAACCCTGTGTGATAAGCAATTGTTTGCCAAGTTTAGCAAATATGAATTTTGGCTCTAGAAAGTCAGTTCTCTAGGACATATTGTATCGTCTGAAGGCATCAGAGTTGATCCGAGTAAAATTTCAATACTTATTGACTGGAAACCTCCGAGAAACATATCTGAAGTTAGAAGTTTTCTGGGATTAGCTGATTATTACAAAAGATTTGTCAAAGGATTCTCGATGATTGCAACACCAATGATGAGACTTTTGCAAAAAGACGTAAAGTTTGAATGGTATGAGAAGTGTCAACAAAGTTTCAATCAGTTGAAAGCACTGTTAACTGAGGCACCGATATTAGTTTAGCCTGAATCAGGTAAAGAATTTGTGATTTTCATTGATGCATCTTTGAATGGCTTATGCCGTGTTTTGATGCAGGAAGGTAAAGTAATAGCTTATGCTTCTAGATAGTTAAAATTGCACAAAAAGAATTATCCTACTCATTATTTAGAATTGGCAGTTGTTGTGTTTACGTTGAAGATTTGGGGATACCATTTATACGGTGAAAAGTTCATATATTTATCGATCATAAGAGTTTAAAGCATTTAATGTGACAGAAAGATTTGAATTTGAAACAGCACAGGTGGCTTGAGCTATTAAAAGACTATGATTTGATTATTGATTATTGAAACACCCTAACCTGTAACCGTTGTCGGAATAGGTTAAAAGGCATTACCAGACTTATAATAACATTCAAAACAATCACTATCAAATAATCATCTCATTACAGTAAATTTCATTCATTCACATTCAATAAGAACTTAAATCGAGCATACAAAGCCTAACTCATGCGTTCGGGACCAATCTGATAATATATAAAAGTTTCAGGAATTTTGAAAATTTTCAACTTTTAAAAGGTCACATGCCCGTGTGAACAGGCCGTGTGCCTCACATGGCTTTAGACACGCTCGTGTGTCTAAGCCGTGGCAAAACAGGGCATACATACTGACTTGTCCACATGGCCACAAGACAAGCCCGTGTGCCATACACAACCAATAGACACACCCGTGTGTCTAGGCCGTGTCAAAACTGGAGGGTATACTGACTTTAATTCGTAGGGTACCCCAGGGGACACATAGCCGTGTAACATGACCGTGTAACACCCCTATAACCCGTATCCATTGCCGGAGTGGGTTATAAAGAGTTATCAATCCAAAACACTACATTTGTACATTCACATTTACATAAGTTCATTAGCAATTATATGCATAGCCAAACAAAATCAAATATCGAAATTCAGACTTATACCGACATTCAAAATTACCATATTCACATGGCTTATATACAACAACATCTCGAAATATCATTCACTTAAGTCTATTCTATATATGCCATACGAATTCCAAAACATAATAGTACCAAAACGATAGATAGTGTGACGAGTTGCTGACGATCCCCGAGCAAGTGGCTGGAGTTAACGATCTAAAAATAGAGAAACATAACAAATGGAGTAAGCTTCCATAAGCTTAGTAAGTTTTAAGCAATGCAAACAATTAAATTCAATTATAATTCGATTAATCAAATTCTCAAGTGACATTTCTTAGGTATATTGCCATTTGGCCGAATATATAGAAACATTTAACGCATATTTAGCATATTAACTTCACTTGAATATGAATTCATATAACATAAGTAAATCAAATATTTTCACATAGCTTCACACTTGGCCGAATGTATCACGATCATAGATATAGTCATAACACTTATTCACATATGCATCACATTATACACTTATGATTCAATTCAAATCAAACTCATATATAAGTACATGATACGTACCTGGCCAACTTAATATAATGAATGTATTCCATTGTCGTTCTAACACGAAGTATCATAGTCTTAGACTTTTATCAAATCACTGGCATTAAGCTTGCTAGGTTTTCAAACCCGAATTCATCACCGGTACAAAGCTTGCTAGACTTTAAGTCTGAAGTCTTTCACTGGCACTTCGCCTGCTAGGCTCAAAGCCCGATGTCATCTCACTGGCATTATAGCCTGCTAGGCCCGAAGCCCGATATTATCTCACCAGCATTATAGCCTGCTAGGCTCGAAGGCCCGAATTGTACCGTACGATAATCAAATCAACAAGTTTCATCTAACATAATCATCTCACTCACATTCATTTCACATTTATCATTTGATCATAAAAACATATCACAAACTTACCTCAATGTATTATTTTAGCCATTCGGCCACATAAGTACAATTGTCAGAGCAATTTTTTTTTTTATATCATGCTTACCATTTGATAATGTACACATATCAACTATACATCTTTCATCCCATGTGCATGTAGCATTCGGCAATGTTCATATATAATACAAGACATTTAATTATTAAGATAAAGCATAACACATTCACTAGTACTTATGTTTAAACACTTAAAACTTACCTTGGATTTTATCGAATAACTATGGATTGACTAATCGACTAGTTTCACTTTCCCTTTATCAAAAATTGGCTCCTTATGCTCTTGAGCTTGAATTAAACAAATTTAACTTATTGTTAATCAACTAATAGAGCATTGTATCATGAGTATATTCGGCTTTCACACATATTAAACATAGTAATAATCATGCACATTATAATCAAAGTGCAATTAATCCCATACACAAAAATATACGACACTTCATTTCCATCTACTTATATACACTTATCACATAAGACCATTTCATACTTTCTATCACTTAAATAAACAACAAATTCCAATTAATTTCTTAAGTCTACATTCGGCATCTATATCCACATAAACACATTATCCGGTTACCATAAATCATTTAATTCAAACTTTCAATAATCTCACTTTGCAAAAAATCACTCATTTCATTGACCAAAATGTCATTCGGTAATTATTCAAACAGAATTATCATTTAACATTTTTCACCTAAATCACACATACATATCATGCTAGCGTATAACACCATGATCGAATGCTCTCATATTTTATTTATTCAATTAAACCATTCCTTGACCAAATGTTACATTCAACCATGGAATAAGCAAATTTAAGAAATAAACACATACTTCCAACAATTAACAAGAATTTTTACAACTTAACACCAATACCAGAATAACATTTTAAACACTTATTCAATTCATTAACTATTTGATCATTCGGCAATTATATCTCCCATTCAAGCCTTATTTTAAACTACCATGTACAATTCTTGCATTATACTCTAATAGCCGATTACCATCTATCTATCTAACCACAACTATCCTTATTCATCAAGCTCAACTCATCTATCATCACATTTAATACCAAAAACATCAAACACCTTCAAAGACACTCAAACAACCCATAGCCGAATGCATCACTTCAAACCAATAACAAAAATTGAGTCATAGGCTATGAAAGAAGCTTAGCAATTAACTCAATTTCACATAAATTATCTAGAAATAAAATCAAACATACCTCCAATTAGATTCACCAAGGCCGAATATCAAAGAGCCTTTTGTTTTACCTTGTTCTTTAGATTTCGGCAAATGAAAGAAAGAATGGATGAAAACTTTGTTTTTATCACCTATTTACTTTTATTAATATAAATATTTCCTCTTATAAAATCATTAAATATTATAATACTAATATGGAATGCATATAATATCCATTAAGTTATTATTTTACTAATACAAAATACATATTTTACTTATCATCTATCATCATTGCCGTCCACTAATTTAATAGCGGTCCATTTGACATGCAAGTGCTCCTTGTAATATACCATGTATTATTCGGCCCTTTAAATTCTACCTATCACATTTTTAAGTTTTATCACACAAGTCCTTTTTAACAATTCCACATCCAAATGACAAAATCAAAGCATGAAATTTTCACACATGCAATTTCACATATAATAAACATATAATATAACATTTAATTATTTTTGTGACTCAGTTTTGTGGTCCCAAAACCACTTTTTGATTAGGGGTATCGTTCTTTCATGGGGTCTTCAAACTCCCAAGTAGCTTCTTCAACCCCGTGTTTGACCCACAACACTTTCACTAATGAAATTGTCTTATTCCGCAATTCTTTCACCTCGTGAGTCAAAATACGAACCGGTTCCTCTTCATAACTCAAATCAGACTGAATTTCTATCTCTGATGGACTAATCACATGTAAAGGGTCAGATCTATACCGTCTAAGCATTAAAACATGAAAAACATTATGAATCTTTTCAAGTTCAGGTGCCAAAAGTAGTCTATAAGCAACCGGCCAATCCATTCTGTAATTTCGTATGGTCCGATAAATCTCGGGCTCAATTTGCCTTTACAGCCAAATCTGAGTACCTTTTTCCACGGTGAAACTTTAAGAAACACTTTATCTCTAACTTGATACTCTATATCTTTTCATTTCAAGTCTGCATACAATTTCTGACGATCTGATGCTGCTTTCAGACTTTCACGGATCACTTTTACTTTCTGTTTGGCCTCTTTAATCAAATCAACTCCGTAAATCTTATTCTCACTGAGTTCGGTCCAAAACAAAGGTGTACGACATTTACGACCGTACAAAGCTTCGTAAGGTGCCATCTTGATACTCGATTGAAAACTATTATTGTATGCGAATTCAACCAAAGGCAAGTCTCGTTCCCACGAGGTACTAAACTCAAGGATGCAACATCTCAACATATCCTCGAGTATCTGAATAATTTGCTCGGATTGACTATCGGTCTGGGGATGAAAAGCGGTGCTAAAATGCAACTTAGTACCCAATGCTTCTTGCAATTTCTTCCAAAACCGCAATGTGAATCTCGGATCACTATCCGACACAATAGAAGTAGGTACCTCGTGTAACCTTACAATCTGAGAAACATACAGTTCGGCTAACTTATCAAGTGAATAATCCGTACTTACGGGAATAAAATGAGCCAACTTTGTCAATCTATCAAAAACAACCCAGATCACATCTTTCTTGCTCAAAGACAATGGCAACACAGATACAAAATCCATCGTGACTCGATCCCACTTCCACTCGGGTATCATGATCGGCTGAAGTAATCCCGAAGGCACTTGATGTTCCGCTTTCACTTGTTGACATATCAAACACTTTGAAACAAAGTCAGAAATGTCTCGTTTCATACCGTGCCACCAATACTGACGTCACAGATCATTATACATTTTCGTACTACCCGGGTGAACTGACATTCGGCTGTTATGAGCCTCGTTCAAAATCATCGGAATAAGCTCTGAATTTCTCGAAACACATAATTGATTTTTGAACCTCAAACAATCATTGCCATCAATCAAAAACTCTGAATTCTCTTTCGAAACACATAGTGCTCGTTTTGCAATTAAATCATCAACACCTTTTTGAGCTTCATGGATTTGTTGCATCAATAACGGTTTTGTTTTTAACTCTGCTACTAACACATTATCAGCGAACAGAGATAGGTGCACATTCATTACTCGCAAAACAAACAACGATTTACGGCTTCAAGCATCAGCAACCACGTTAGCCTTTCCCAGATGGTAATCAATGACAAGCTCGTAATCTTTTAATAATTCTAAGCAATGTCTTTGTCTCAAATTCAAATCTTTCTGAGTCATCAAGTACTTGAGCCTTTTGTGATCGAAATACACATGGCATTTTTCCCCAAATAAGTAGTGGCGCCAACTTTTCAAAGCGAAAACAATAGCAGCTAACTCGAGATCATAAGTCGGATAGTTTTTCTCATGTGGATTCAATTGTCTCAAAGCGTACGCTACAACTCTACCCTCTTGCATCAACATACAGCCCAAACCATTCAGAGCCGCATCACTATAGATCACAAATTCTTTACCAAATTCTGACTGAACTAACACTAAGCTTCGGTCAAAAGAGTTTTCAATTGATCAAAACTTTTCTGGCACTTTTCTGACCACTCAAATTTGATGTCTTTCTGAAGCAACTTTGTCATCGGTGTTGTTATCATCGAAAAACCTTTTACAAACAGTCTGTAGTACCCAACAAGTCCTAAAAAACTTTGAACTTCCGAAACATTTCTCGGAGGCTTCCAATCGAGTATAGCTGAAATTTTACTCGAATCAACTCGGATACCCGATGCGGATACAACATGCCCCAAAAAGCTGACTTCCCTCAACCAGAACTCACATTTACTGAATTTCGCATATAACTGCTTGTCTCGCAAAATCTGCAATACTAACTTCAAGTGTTCGACATGCTCGGTTTCGTCGTGTGAATAGATCAAAATGTCATCTATAAACACGACTACAAATCGATCCAAATACTGTCTGAAAATCTGATTCATTAGATTCATAAAAACTACAGGGGCATTAGGAAGCCTAAACGACATCATTAAGAACTCGTAGTGTTCGTACCTCGCTCTGAAAGCAGTTTTAGGCACATCAGAGTCTCTAACTCGCAACTGATAATAACCCGATCTTAAGTCTATCTTCGAAAATACTGAGGCTCCTTTCAGTTGATCAAACAAATCATCGATTCCCGGCAACGGATATTTATTCTTTATCGTTACTTTATTAAGTTGACGATAATCAATACACATTCTCATAGTTCCGTCTTTCTTTTTCACAAATAATACTGGTGCACCCCAGGGAGAAAAACTCGGTCGAGCAAAACCTCTATCTGTCAACTCTTGCAACTGAGATTTCAATTCTTTTAATTTGGTTGGTGCCATACGATACGGAGCTATCGAAATCGGTGTAGTCCTTGGTACAAGTTCAATACCAAACTCTACCTCCCGAACAGGGGGTAATCCAGGTAATTCCTCGGGGAACACATCCGGATATTCACAAACTACGGGCACAGTCTCAAGTTTCTTTTCTGATTCTTTACTATCCGGTACGTACGCAAGATAAGCTTCACACCCCTTTTTCACATATTTCTGAGCTAACATCGAAGATATTACTACCGGTAATCCATTTAAATCAGTAGACTCAACTCAGATTATCTCATCATTTGAACATCTCAAGTCAATTGTCTTTCGTTTGCAATTCACTACCGCATCATGCATAGTTAACCAATCCATACCGAGAATGATATCAAACTCGTCAAACGGTAATAGCATTAGATCAGCCGAAAAGTAAGAATTTCGGATCATTAGGGGACATTTCGTACACACTTTATCAACTAGTACATAACGGCCCAAAGGATTCGACACTCGAATCACAAACTCAGTAGACTCAATAGGTAGAGTCTTACTGGATGCCAAAGTTTCACACACATACAAATGAGTAGAACTGGGGTCAATTAAAGCAATAACATCAGTATCAAAAAGAGTAAAAGTACCGGTAATAACATCTGGTGAAGAAACATCCTCGCACGCTCGTATAGCATAGGCTTTGGCAGGAGCACGAGCCTCAGAACATTCAGCAATATCTTTTGTCCCTCCCTGATTTCCACTAGCATTACCCGCAACTAGGTGGTCTACCTCGTGTTGCAGTGTTACTAGGTCTCCCACTCAGATCAGTATTCTATTTAGCTAATTTCGGACAGTCTCAGATATAATGATCAGCTGATCCACACTTGAAACAGGAGCGGTCACGAAATCTACAGCTTCCTGAATGCCATTTGCCATAATACTTGCACTCAGATCTGTCCTGACGATCATTGCCAACACTGGCAACAGAGGTGGCTCGTGTACTCACAAGAGGTCGATCGCGGTCTCGTCTGGAAAAACCCGAAGTATTCTTGGATCGACCTGAATCATCTCAAAATTTCTTCGATGACTGATGAAATGATTTTCCCGAAGATCTTTTATGGAACTCTCTAGTTCCATCATCAGCTTTTCTTTTCTCTTTACCGAGCTTTTCGGCTTTACAAGCTCGCTCGACAAGTACTACTAACTCTTTGATTTCCAGAATACCCACCAACAGTTTGATGTCTTCATTCAACCCGTCCTCGAAGCGTTTACACATGATAGCCTCAGATGAAACACATTCCCGAGCATACCTACTAAGTCTGACAAACTTTCACTCGTAATCGGTAACTGTCATAGAGCCCTATTTGAGCTCGAGAAATTCCTTCCGTTTCTGATCGATGAATCTTTGATTGATATATTTCTTGCGAAACTCGGTTTGAAAAAATTCCCAAGTAACTCGTTCTCTCGGCACAACTGAAATCAAGGTATTCCACCAATAGTAGGCAGAATCACGTAACAGAGATATAGCACATTTTTAGCACTTATCAGGTGTGCACGATAATTCATCAAACACGCGAATGGTATTATCGAGCCAAAACTCAGCCTGCTCGGCATCATCACTGTTAGTAGCCTTGAACTCAACAGCGCCGTGCTTTCAAATTCTATCAACCGGGGGCTTGCTGAACCTCAACGAGTCAACTACAGGAGGTACCACAGGGGCAGGGGTTGTATTAGTCGGGGGTGGGGGATGTGAAACAGCCGGATTAGTTCGAACATACTGGGTAAACCAATCGTTCATCATAGCATAGAAGGCTTACTTAGCTTCATCATTCTGATTACTAGCATTTGGTTGAGAGTCCAACGGCGCTGTCCCGAGCGCGAGAGCAGGTGCTACACTCTCTACGTCGTCAGCTACCGCTCAATCGGGATCAAAATTCATTACTATACGAAAAACACATTTCAACTGTCAGAAATCAATACAATATCGTATTAACACTTTATGGCATGTACAGCTAGACTCACATACACTACGTTAGTCCTAGAATCGACTAAACCGTAGCTCTGATACCAATAAAATGTAGCACTCCTATAACTCGTATCCGTTGCTGGAGTGGGTTGTGAAGAGTTATCAATCCAAAACACTACATTTGTACATTCACATTTACATAAGTTCATTAGCAATTATATGCATAGCCAAACAAAATCAAATATCGAAATTTAGACTTCTACCGACATTCAAAAGTTACCATATTCACATGGCTTATATACAACAATATCTCAAAATATCATTCACTCAAGTCTATTCTATACATGCCATACGAATTCCAAAACATAATAGTACCAATACAATAGATAGTGTGACGAGTTGCTGACGATCCCCGAGCAAGTGGCTGGAGTCAACGATCTAAAAATAGAGAAACATAACAAATGGAGTAAGCTTCCATAAGCTTAGTAAGTTTTAAGCAATGCAAACAATTAAATTCAATTATAATTTCAAATTTACCAAGCTAACAACTTCCACTAACCCTTACTATGTTCTATTTGACGTGCAAGGACTCCCACAATCAAAGATATAGTCATATAATACCTTTAAACAATAGTACTCAACTTTTACGCGTTACGCGATTTAGTCCTTTTTACCGAATTGAGCATTTAAACGGTAAAATTTCTTTACGAAACTTTCACATAAATAATCTATCATTTTGTAAACCTTATTAAAATAATAAAATAAATATTTGACCTTAGATTTGTGGTCCTGAAACCACTGTTCTGATTTGACCTAAAAACGAGCTGTTACAATTATCATCCGGGTAAAACGAATGTAGTTGTTGATGCTCTGAGTAGAAAGTGTTTATTTGCTTTGTGAGTGATGAATACGCGACTGATGTTTTCTGGTCATGGTTCGATTTTAGCTGAGTTGAAGGTTAGACCGATGTTTTTACAACAGATCTGTGAGGCTCAGAAGTGTGATAACAAGTTGCTAGCTAAAAGGACACTCTAATAGCCTATTTTTAGGGTTAATCAGAATAGTGGTTTCGGGAACACAAATCCAACGTTGAAAATTTTATTTTATTATTATTTTAATATTTACAGCATGTTGTGTGAAAATTTTGTGAAGAAATTTTACCGTTTACGTGTTTAATTTGGTAAGAAGGACTAAATCCCGTAAAGCGTAAAAGTTGTGTTCTATAAGATAAAGGTGTCAAATAGCTATGGAACTTAAAAGTGAAGGTAATTATGTGGTAAATAGCCCATTTATGAGATAGTGGATGATAGTGGAGTGACAATTGGTGTTATTATTAATGTTTTTAAAGGGTAAAAGGGTAAATAGGTAATTAAGTTAAGTTATAATAAAACAAAAACAATTTAAAGCTTATTTTCTCATCTCTTTCACCGAAATTGAAAGAAGAATACCATGGAAGCATTTTTAGGTTCGGCTACTTTGGTTGCTTGATTAGGTATGATTTTTATCTCGATTTTTAATAATTTTTTACGTTTTTGTGATCGTTGCAACTAGTACTAGCTAGCCCGTGTCTTCGATTTCAAAATTGTTAAAGATTTTGATAGTTTCCATTAATGAGTTTATGTGTTTTTTTATGTTTAATGGTGAAATATGAATATTTGATGTTAGATTTTCACATTTTATAAAGTGATTTTGAGTAAAAATGCAAATTATGGACTAATTTGTGAAATTATGAAATTATGTGGTTAAAAGTATGAATAAAGTGAAAATATGGGCTGATATATGATTGGGTAATATTTGGATAAGTATGGAATTGTTTAAATTTCATGAATTTTATATTTATGTGTTAAGGACTAAATTGCAAAAATGTGAAATAGTAGGGGAAAAAGTGTAATTTTGCCAAAAAGTGTAAATTGTATTAAATTGAATGAATTAATGATTAAATAAGTAATTTTTTTTATTATATAGATTGAGAAAAATGAGATTCGAATCTAGAATAGGGGAAAACAAAGTATCGGATTAGTCGACCTAATTCGTCATTACAGCGAACGAGGTAAGTTTGTATGCTAATAAATGTACTTAGATTGTGTTGTAAATGCTTATTTATTATTGGATTGAATTGAATGTCAAAAGAGCAACTACGAGCAAGAATTTATAGAGTTAAGACATCCAAAAGTCTCGTACGAACCTTAGGAATAATATAGGATACAAATGTCATGACATTAGGATTGGCGAGATGAGATTACATGTAAGACCATGTCTGGGACATTGGCATTGTATTGTGATTACATGTAAGACCATGTTTGGGACATTGGCATTGTATTGTGATTACGTGTAAGACCATTTCTAGGACATTGGCATCGTTATATGATAACATGTAAGACCATATCTGAGATATGGCATTGTATGAACTTTATGTGATATCCAAGTATCCTTAGTGATTTCAAAGGGTTCAACGGGAAAAGTCAAGACGAGAATGAAAGTACAATTGAATTAAGTGATACAAGTACGTATAGAACCTATATGAGAATCAAATGAAGGTGATTTGGCAAGTTCTTAGTGTATCATGTATATGAAATGAGAAAGATTTATGTATAAGTTTGTTTCATGCCAAAATGTGTTTATTTGGCTATAATAAGGTATGAATTGAATGATATTTGAGATATGAGCTATAGTTATTTTAACTAAATATACATACGGCACATAGTGTGCGAAATACAATTATTTGATGATATTTCACATAATTCATTTGGCTAAAGAAAAGGTGATGGAAATTGAATTGAACAAAGTTTATATATATACTTGCTTATGCATATGAAGATGTGAATGAATTGATAAGAAGTATTCAAACCAGATATGTTTTGAATGAATAAACTCATGAAAATCTTGATTAACTATGTGTATAAATTCGAGATAGAATGGTGCAATCATATGAATTATATTATATTTTGAATAATGATTTTAAATGTAATTATTTAATAATATGAGTTTATTACCATACGAGCTTACTAAACTTTATAGCTTACTTTGTGTTTTTTTTCTATGTTTTATAGTGTCTCGGACGTTCGCCCAGGTTGGGAGTCAACAGAGATCGCATCACACTATTTGGCTATTGATTTTAGGTATTTTACATCTTATGGCTTGGTTTTATGGCATGTATATGTTGAGTCTTTTTTATAAAGATTTTGGTGATGTATTTGGCCATTTTATATGGCTTATTAATGACATATGTTTAATGTGTAATTTTCCTTGTGTAGTGGCATAATTTGAAAAAGTTCTTGTGATGGTTATGAGTTGCTCAATTAGTTAGATGTCAATTTGTGTATTATTGCTTGAAAGATGGCATGTTGTGGCTTGATTTTGAGATGATGAAATGGTATGTTTTGAAGCATGAAATAGATGATTACATGTTGAGAAAATGCATTTGGAAGTTATGTGAGTTTGATGATTGTGGCATATTAATTTGGTATGTTATAGATCATGGAATTGAGTAGTAGAAGGAATGGTTATACATGACATAATATGTGTTTGGAATAGAATGTTTTGGTTGCTCATATATGTATTGAAATGGCATGAAATGTCTTGTTGTAGGAAGACATGAGGAGGGTGAGAAATGTGGCTTAAACCAAGTCTATTTTCACTCTACAAGGCTGAGCACAAGGGTGTATGACTCGACCGTGTGTGACACATGGCCTTGGTACATGGTCGTGTGTCCCCTAGGGAAAAATTAGAAATTCAAGTCAGTCTCGAGCACAGCCTAGACACAACGGCGTGTCTGGTGGCCGTGTGAGGCACACAACCTTGTTACATGGGTGTATGTGGCATTTCGAAGGGTACACGGGCTAGACGCATGGGTGTGTAGTCGACCATGTGACCCAAGTCAGTATGTATGCCCTATTTTCACACGGCCTGTGACACGGGCGTGTCTGGTAACCGTGTGAGACATACGGCCTATTCACACGGGCGTGTGACCCTTGTATGCATGAAAATTTTCTAAGTTTCCCAAAGTTTTCAAATGTTATCGGTTTAGTCCCAAACTTCTTTGAAGCATGTTTTTAGGCCTCATAGAGCTATAAAAGGGACAATGTGATTATGTTCAATTGATATTTATGTGAAATTGAATCATGTATGAGAAATGTATATTATTTGTTGTGCTTTGATCGGTAGTGCCTCGTAACCCTATTCCAGCGACAGATACAGGTTAGGGGTGTTACAAACACAAAGTGAGTTAACTCCTGATTTAGAATTCCATATTAGATCCGATGATTGTTTATTTTTCAAAGGCAAGATTTGTGTACCGAAGAATCCAGAGCTATTCGGAAGATTTGCCACAAAGGTTGACCTTTCACAGGTTCGCCACAAAGGCATACCTTTCCAAAGTTTTGCAACAAAGGCGTCTTTAAACAAAGATTGCCATAAAGGCTTAGGGATTTTCTTAGACTCATAGTTAGTGAGGTTTTCCCCAACCGTCCTAGGACACACAGAGAACCATATTAGATAATAACCTTCCTTAATTTTTTTCCTACATGATGCCATAATCCACTAGTTACAATCTTACACGATATGGTCTTCTTTTCATATGAGGCCATAACCCATCAGTTATGTTCTTACATGATAAGGTCTTCTTTCTATATGATATCATAACCCACCAGTTATGGTCTTACATGATATGGTCTTCCTTCCATATGATGTCATAACCCACCAGTTATGGTTTTACATGATATAGTCCTTCAGCGCCATTGCTATGGACTTTCCCTTTTAGAGATTCGTGTTTTTAGTCTCGATAAACCCCTTTAATAACTCCGAAGACAAACACAAACTCTTCATACTTAGACCCTGTAATAGCCTATTTTTAGGTCAAATCAGAACAGTGGTTTCGGGACCACAAATACGAAGTAGAAATATTTATTTTATTATCTCTTTAAGGTCTACATATGATTTAATGATTGTGTGAAAATTTCATTAAGGAATTTTATCGTTTGACTATCCAATTTGGCTAGAAGGACTAAATTGCAATAGGTGCAAAACTTGAGTTCTCTATGTTAAAAGTGCCTAATTGCTATGAATTCTTAAATTAGAGGTCCTTAAATGGTAATTAGACCATTATATTTTAGTATGGACAAAAATGGACATGGTTAGGTGAAATTTCAAAGTTCGGCATTAAGGTTATTTTGGTCATTTGGTTAATAAAGACAAAATAAAACAAATAAAAGATGTCATCATCTCAATTTCATCCTTCTTATGCCAAAATTCAAGGGTCACGATAGCTAGGGTTTTGGCCAAGCTTCCAAGCTCGATTGTAAGTATGTCTTTGTCCCATTTTTAATGATTTTTACGTTTTTGTGAATGTTATAACTTGATTTAGCTATTCTAAGGACTAATTTGAAAGAAAATCAAAGTCTAAAATTTTACCCATGTCGAATATTTGTGTATTTTGATGTTTAATGGTAGAAAATGCATGTTGGGTGGTAGATAAACAACATTTACCAAGTGATTTTTTATGAAAATGTCAAATAGGGACCTATGTGTAAAAGTTGTAAAGTATGTGTAAAAATGTGAACAAATGAAAAATGTGGGTTGTTATGAGTAAGGAATAGGTTTGGCTAGGCTTGGGTGTGATGAAATTGAATAAAAATCATTTTATGAGCCTAGGGACTAAAATGTAAAAAGTTAAAAAGTTAGGGGCAAAAATGTAAAATTTGCCATAAAGTGTTTTTGGTATTAAATTGAATAATGTGATGATTGAATGAGTTAAAATTGATATTATAGATCAAGAAAGAAGAGGTTCTGACCTAGACCAGGGAAAAAATAAGGTTGTGGACTAAATCAAAATATTAGCCATTTTGTACCGAGGTAAGTTTGTATATTAAAAATAAGCTTTAGAATAATTGTACTTAAATGCTTTAATATTGCATGAATTGTATGTTTGATTATGTGAATGCATATAATTCTACGAACGAGTTCGGCGACGATTCAGCAAGTGAGAAGTCCCATTGAACCTTAGGAATAGATTAGGATACAAGTGACATGTCACTAGGGTCATTATGTGTTATGTGATTATGTGATCCGGGTGCTGGTCTTGTACGTCCTATCGGTGGCTGAGTATATCGGCATATGTTGCGGATACTTGACAGCTTGTGTGAGCAGCACCGCGTAGCTACGTCTTGACTGACACCTTATGTGAGTAGGCTTGTTGATAGCTCGAGAGTGAGCAATTATGTAATATGAGATTGAGGTAGCATTGGCTACATATGTGGCACTTAGTGTGCAAAAATCCTATGTATCCGACATTATTATTCCGAGTGGTTTACGTGTATGTCAAAGGTGAGAATATGTGTAAATTCATTTCGAGATGGTTCAGGTATGTACATAAAACCCATGTTTACTAAATGCTTGAAACGATGAATATGAGGTAAGTTTTATGGTGGAATGAGTTATGATCATGGGACTATGGTAAATTTACATTTAATTATGTTATAATATTTAAATGTTATATGCATGGTAGGGTTGCTTATGTCTTGCATACGAGCTTACTAAGCTATATAGCTTACTCCGTTTATTTTTCATGTTTTTTAGTGTCGCCAAGCTAACTCGGATCGGAGATCGTCAGAGATTCGAATCACACTATCAAACTCTCATTTTTGGGTATTGATGATCTTAGTATTTTTAAAGTATGGCATGTATAGGGACTTGGTCATGTTGTTATATGTGTCATTATGATTTTAGCCAATGTATTGGCTTGTAATTGTCAAAGGCTTGATTTGATATTTGGTCGTGTAAATTGGCTTATTTTGGCTAACATGGTTGTAAGCCTAAGTATATTCATATATGTGCCAATGCCTTTGGTGATATGGTCATGGTATTGCTTGGTGAATGATGGAATGTGATTCATAGTATGAATGTGAAATGTTTGGAAACGTGATATATTGATGAGATAATAAATTTTTGCACAATTAGGTGTCTTGAAAGTAGTAAATTGAGGCTTAATGAATGTGAAATTTGCATAATTGATTTAGGGCATAATAAATGTTGTGAGTGTGATAGATGTTGCTATTGTATTGGCATGTGTTGGTCATAATTGTGAGTGTTTTGGTTGCCTAAGTATATTATGTTTTGTACCATTGAATTGGTGCATGTGTATGTGTATGTGTGAATAAGGGTGGCAAATGGCTTGGTAAATAGCCTTTATTTTGTCCACACGGGTAGACACGCGAGCATGTGTCCAAGCCGTGTGTGACACACGGCCTGTCCCATGGGCATGTGTTTTGGCCGTGTGTCCCCTGCACCTTAATTTTGAGAAACAAAATGCTTAGAATTGAGCACATGGGCAAAGACACGAGCGTGTGTCTCAGCCGTATGGACAGCACGACCTTGAATACACGCGTGTGCCTTGGTCGTGTGAAGTCTGCACCTATTTTATGAAAATTAATTTTCCACACGGTCTAGCACACGGGCGTGTGACTTGGCCGTGTGATCCCAATTTGTTCATGAGATACAAGTCAAAGAGTTACACGGGGCCGGGACACTGGTGTGTGTGACCACACGGCCTGATCACACGGACGTGTCCGATATCCACATAGGCGTGTAACCCCTATTTAGTGGAAAAATCTTCTAAGCTTTGTTAAAATTTCTAAAGTTCTCGGTTTAGTCCCGGACCACTCCGAAAGCATGTTTAGGGCCTCATAGGCTCGTATTAGGGATTTTATGATTAATTGCAAATGGTTTTAATTTGGACTCAAATTTATGGCTCGGAATTGTATGAATGTTTGTGTGGTAAGTCCAGTAACACCTCAGATCCTGTTTCGGCGTTGAATACGGGTAATGTAACACCCCAAACCCGGCCTGGACGTCATGGTTGAATCTGGCGATGTCACATTGAAGTGTTTTTCGTAAAGTATGATATCGTTTGCAAAGCCCAATCTTATTAAGCCTCTTTGTGTGATTCAAAAGATGATTTTCATACTTGCGTCGCTATCAAAAGTATTTACTTTAAAACATTATTAATTTCAAAATCTCGTTTGTAAGGGAAGCTTTTTAAAACAGTTGCGTACTAGCGTTTACTTGTAAAATGTTGTTTTCTTGCGGTAGCTCTTAAAACCGTTTACATACTCGTGGTATTTTTGAAAAACATTTATCTTTTGAAAACACATGTCCTACGGCTAGCAGTTATAAATCAATATAAATAAAACCCTAAATTAAACGTTAAAAATTTAAAGAAGCCTTATTACAGAAAAATACCCAATTTAAACTACTTATAAATTAAAAGACAAATATGGATGCGTAAACTATTGTGTGGCCACCTTCGAGTCCCTCGTAGCACCTATCCGCCTAAGGATTACCTCCGCAGATACACAGAAGGGTGAGTTTACGAAAACTCAGTGTGTAATCCCTTAATAAACAGATAGTCAAACACATAATGAACAAATACAGT
The DNA here is from genome assembly GCA_025698475.1 of Gossypium anomalum. Lineage (NCBI taxonomy): Eukaryota > Viridiplantae > Streptophyta > Magnoliopsida > Malvales > Malvaceae > Gossypium > Gossypium anomalum. The sequence continues at coordinate 52,751,996 of CM046964.1, forward strand.
CTGGGCCTAAGCCCATATTAGTAACGGTGGCATTATCAGTTTGGGCTTTAGCCCATCTCAATACAGAAACAGTCATATATTCGAGCCTTGGTCCTTTGCGGTAACAGTAAATAGTGCAGTAATAGTAAACAGTGAAGAAACAGTAACAGTATGCAAGTCCTACCTATCCAGCCTCTACACTTCATCTCCGTCCAGCCCTACACACCATGTGGGGATAAAATCAACCCACTCATCCCTATACACCAAAAATATAGCACCGCCATGCGGCACTTTTGATGATTTGCAAATGAGTCGCAATTATAATAGGCTTAGAGCCATCAGTGATTTATAGCAGAGCTGCCAGTACAGTACACTTCCTCCAATCATATAAAAACCCACCCCATGCAATGCATCATGCCACATGCCATGCCATATCATAATATTATACATGCACTCAACACAGTTACAATAACATGCTAAAATATAAACATATATCACATAGGGGAAATACAGTCATTTTACCACACAAGGGCAAATCAGTCATTTTACCACATAAGGGCAAAATAGTCATTTTATCAGGTAGGGGTCCAGGCACACATACTGACCCAACAGAAGGTCCACAGTCGTCTCTGGCTGTAACACCCCTAACCTGTAACTATTGCTGGAATAGGTTAAGTGGCATTACTGGACTCGTAACACAGTTCAAAACAATCAAATATCAAATATCATCACATTTCCATAAATATCAATCATTCATGTTCAATACAAACTTAAACCAAGCATACAAGGTATAATCCATGCATCTAGGACTAAATCGATAACATATAAAAGTTTTAGAACTTATATAAATTTTCAACTTTTAAAAGGTCACACGCCTGTGTGAATAGGCCGTGTGCCTCACACGGCCTTAGACACGTCCGTATGTCTAAGCCGTGGCAAAACAGGGCATACATACTGACTTGTCCACATGGCCACAAGACACGCCCGTGTGCCAGGCCATGTGAAAATTAGGGAGGCTACTGACTTGGCCACATGGCGTACCACACGCCCGTGTGCCAGCCCATGTGCCACACACGACCAATAGACACGCCCGTGTGTCTAGGCCGTGTCAAAACTGGAGGGTATACTGCCTTTAATTCGTAGGGTACCCAGGGGACACACGGCCATGTAACGTGATCGTGTGTTACACACGGTTGAGACACAGGCCTATGTCTCTGCCTGTGTGGACAAAAATAGGCCATTTGAATAGCCAATTTGCCACCCAAATTGGGTCAACCTACAAGCAAACAAACAAGCATATTTGAACAACCAATTCGGCCAAATTCCACAACAAAACATAAGCCACTCATCTCATATAATAGTTACCCAAGTCCATACTCATAAGCCTTACTAATCTTTTTCAAAACATATATCATTCAATCTCATACTAAAACTTACCAAAACTTATCAACATTTACCATTTCTTTTCTCCAACTATAACATACCACAATTGCACATTAACATCACATACCATGAGCCATTATGAACTATGGGTTCAAACACAAACTAGCCATATCACATGGCTAAAAATATATACATCACAAAACATAATCCCACAACTACTACCTATACATGCCCTACTTCAAAATATACATTTTCAAAGTACCAAAATGAGGTTCGATAGTGTGGTGTCGATCCTTAACGATCCCCGACCTCACAGTAGCTTCGATATCTATAAAACAATGCAAATACACACAAAGTAAGCTTTCAAAAGCTTAGTAAGCTCGTACTAAAAATCATCAACAGAGTATAAAATATAAAACATCAACACATAAGTATTTATAAATTCTCAAATCATCTATCCAATTATACCAACACCATCCACATTTTTATACCATTTCTATAAACTTTATATACATAATACCATCTACCACATAGGTATTATACGTACCTGAACCTTCCCGTATTCATTCATTTTCATTCTCACCTCTCGTTAGGATATTATAAACCTTTTGAAGATTATTCTTGCTATAACCATCCGCAAACTTAGTGCCTTAAGGGTTAGCCGAAGCTATAATAATTTCACACACTTAGTGCCATCTCAATTAACTAAAGCTATCTCGATACCGCATGCTTAGTGCCTCATATAGCCGAAGCTAATTTAAATTGCACACTTAGTGCCAAATACCATTGATTTATCATTGTATTCATATAAACCAAATATATATACAATCTATGTATACTCAAAGCATCAAAACATACTTGTAACATCATTTTTACGTACGAACTTACCTCGTACTCGAAATTGTCGACTCGGATCGTCTACTCTATAATCTTCGACTTCCCTTGATCTAAATTCGAATTCCTCTTTTCTTGATCTATATGTATTCAAAATTAACCCTTTTATTCACCAGATCATTCAAAACAATCCATAGATGCATATTTAGGGCATTTTGCAAACTAGCCTTCACATTTTCACATTTCGACACTTTAGTCCCTAAATCACAAAATCACAAAATACACATAATTTGCTTGTACACAAGCTTAGCCAAATTTTAATAGATCTCATACAAGTCCACGTATTTCATTTATTTCACATTTTAGTCCCTCAAAATAACATTTTTACAATTTAGCCCAAATTACTCAAATTCATCAAAAATCCAAAGACAAAATATGCAAACCTAACATCAAGCTTTCATATTTCTACATATAACATCACAAAGCTCATGAATTCATCAATGGCATCTCATCAAATCATCAACAATTTCATGAATTTAAGCATGGGCTAGCTAGAGCACTTAACAACGATCACAAAAACGTAGAAATTATCAAAAACTGAACAAAATCCATACCTTAATCACCAATCAAAGTGCCAAAACCCTAGAAGAAAATTTCTTCTTCTTCTTTTTCTAATATTCGGTTGATGAACCAAGAAATAAAATGAATTTGATAGATTTTCTTTTAATTATTATGACTTTAATAACCAATTTCCTATTTTGCCTTTTTATAAACAATTATCAAACCATTTAATGGATGGTTGTTTTAGTCCATTAACATTTTCAATGGAAAAATAACAACATAAGGACCCTTGCTTTAGAAAGCCAAATCAAATAGGCACTTTTAACAAGTAGCAAGCAACTTTTACCTTCTACGCGATTAGGTCCTTTTTACCAAATTAAGCACACAAACGATTAAATTTTGAGACGAAACTTTCACACATGCTAATTCACACATCATAAGCATGAAAAATAATATTTAAATATTTTTTGACTCAGATATGTGGTCCTGAAACCACTATCCCGACTAGGGTCTAAACCGGACTGTTACAATCTCCTCCATTAGGGATTTTTGTCCCCGAAAATCTGACCATTAAACAGATTCGGATATTCTTGTCTCATAGCATCTTCATGTTCCCATGTGGCCTCTTCAATACCGTGTTGTTGCCACATCACTTTAACTAACGAAATTTTCTTATTTCGTAGTTCTTTAACTTCGCGAGCTAAGATACGGATCGGCTTTTCTTCGTAAGTCATATCAGAATGAATTTCAATCTCAGACGAAGGAATTACATGCAACGGATCAGATCTGTATCATCAAAGCATCGATACATGAAACATATTATGAATCTTTTCTAGCTCTGGTGGCAACAGCAATCTATATGCTACTGGCCCAATACGCTCAGTAATCTCATATGGCCCAATGAACCTCAGACTCAATTTGCCTTTTCTACCGAACCGAAGCACTTTCTTCCACAGAGATACCTTTAAAAACACTTTGTCACCGATCTAAAACTTAATGTCTTTTCTTCTCAAATCTCCATATGATTTCTGACGATCGAAAGCTGTTTTCAAACTATCTCGGATCACTTTCACTTTCTGTTCAGTTTCTTTTATCAAATCAACCCTGTGAATCTTATTTTCACTGAGCTCAGTCCAATACAAAGGTGTACGACATTTGCGACCATATAAAGCTTTGTAGGGTGTCATTTTAATGCTCAACTAAAAATTGTTATTATAAGCGAATTCAATCAAAGGTAGATATTGTTCCCACGTACCTTCAAACTTAAGAATGCAACATCTCAACATATCCTTGAGTATCTAAATAATCCGTTCGGATTGACCGTCTATTTGTGGATGAAAAGTAGTACTAAAGTGCAATTTAGTACCCAGAGCATCTTGCAATTTCTTCCAAAATCGTGGTGTGAATCTCGGATTTCTGTCTGACACTATAGACAATGGCACACCATGCAATCTCACGATATCATAAATGTATATCTCAGCTAATTTATCAAGTGAGTAATCAGATCGAATTGGAATAAAATGAGCTAATTTCGTCAATCAATCAACTACAACCCAAATTGTATCTTTCTTTCTCGGAGACAGGGGTAAACCAGAAACAAAGTCCATTGTCACTCGATCCCATTTCCACTCCCAAATCATAATCGGTTGTAACAACCCAGATGACACTTGATGTTCAGCTTTAACCTGCTGACAGATCAAACATTTAGAAACAAAATTAGAGATATCTATTTTCATTTCGAACCACTAGTACTGCTATTTTAGATCATTATACATTTTCGTACTACCCAGATGCACAAATAACCGACTATTGTGAGCTTCACTCAAAATCATTTGAATTAACTCTGAATTTCTCGGAACACAAATTTGATTTTGGAATTTCAGAAAATCATCTTTATCAATTCTGAATTCTGAATTAGACTCTATATCACACTGAGCTCGTTTAGCTAAAATCTTATTATCAATCTTCTGAGCTTCAATAATCTGTTGCAAAAACAAAGATTTTGCTTTCAATTCAGCTAAAATTGAACCATCATCGGACAAAACCAAATGAGCATTCATCCACACAAAGTAAACAATGATTTTCGACTCAATGCATCAACAACAACATTTACTTTTCCCAGATGATAATCAATCACAAGTTCATAGTCTTTTAGCATTTCTAACCATCTTCTCTGTTGCAGATTCAGATCTTTCTGAGTCATCAAATACTTCAAACTCTTATGATCAGAATGCACGTGACATTTCTCATCGAACAGGTAATGGCGCCAAATCTTTAAAGTAAACACAATCGCGGCTAACTCAAGATCGTGTGTCAGATAGTTCTTTTCGTGTGGCTTCAACTGTCTCGAAGCATAAGAAATGACCTTTCCTTCTTGTATTAAAGCACATCCCAGACCGATCAACGGAGCATCATTGTAGATCACAAATTCTTTACCCGATTTGGGTTGTACCAATACCGGAGCTTAAGTCAACAAACTTTTCAACTGATCAAAGCTGTTCTGACACTTTTCAGACCACTCAAACTTCACATCTTTTTGAACCAGTTTCGTTAACGGAGTTGCAATCATAGAAAAGCCTTTTACGAACCTTCTATAATAACCAGCAAGTCCCAGAAAACTGCGGACTTCATAGACATTCCTCGGAGGTTTCCAATTCAGAATAGCTGAAATTTTGCTCGGATCAACTCAGATACTAGTTGCTAATACAATATGGCCCAGAAAATTCATTTTTCGCAACCAGAATTCAAGCTTACTGAACTTCGTATACAATTGTTTATCTCGTAGAATCTGTAACACTAATCTTAGATGCTTGGCATGTTCAGATTCATTTCGTGAATAAATCAATATGTCATCTATAAATACAATAACAAATTGATCTAGATACAGTCTGAAAATTCTATTCATCAAATCCATAAAGATAGCAGGTGCATTAGTCAATCCGAAAGGCATAACTAAAAATTCATAGTGGCCGTACCTCATTCGGAAAGTAATTTTTGGAATGTCTGAGTCTTTTACTCTCAACTGGTAATAACCTGATCTCATATCTATTTTCAAAAACACAGCAGCTCCTTTCAACTGATCAAACAAATCATCAATTCGGGGTAGGGGATACTTATTCTTGATAGTCACTTTGTTCAACTGACAATAATCTATACACATTCTCATTGTACCGTCTTTCTTTTTCACAAATAAAACCGGAGCACCCCAAGGTGAGAAACTTGGTCTAGCAAACCCTCTATCGATCAATTCTTGCAACTGAGACTTTACTTCTTTTAGTTCGGTCGGAGCCATTCTGTACGGAGCTATCGAAATCAAAGTAGTACTGGGTACCAATTCAATGCCAAATTCTACTTCTCTAACTAGAGGTAATCCTGGAAGTTCTTCAGGAAATACATCAGGGAACTCACACACAACAGGCACTGATTCAACTTTCTTTCCTGACACTCTCGAATCAATCACATATGCAAAATAAGCTTCACAATCCTTTCTCACAATACTTAAAGCTTTCATCGAATATATCACTATAGGCAATCCACTCAAATCACTAGATTCAATTCTGACTATTTCATCATTCTTGCATCTCAAATCAATAATTTTTCGTTTGCAGTTCACAACAACATCATGCAAAGTTAACCAATCCATACCCAGAATTATATCAAACTCATCAAAAGGCAATAGCACCAGATTAGCTGGAAAACTAGTGTCTCGAATCATTAACAGACAATTCTTGCAGACTTTATCAACCAAAACACATCCGCCTAAGGGGCTCGAAACTCTAATTACAAATTCAGTAGACTCTACAGGAAAAGTCTAAATTGTTCACTAAGTTCATGCATATATACGAATGTGTTGATCCAGGATCTATCAAAGCAATCACAGAAGTATCATAAAGAGTAAATGTACCCGTAATCACATCTGGCGATGAAGCTTCCTCGCGAGCTCAGATAGCATAAGCTCGGGCAGGTGCACGAGCCTCAGATCTAACAGCTGTGTCTTTTGTTCCTTTTTGACTACCACTTACATTTCCCGTATTTTCGGGAGGTCTACCACGAGAAGCGTAACCACTCTACCTCAAATTCTGAACATTATCTTTTTCAGCTAAATCTAGGTAATCTTTTATAAAATGATTTCTTGAACCACAACTATAACAAGCTCGGTTATTACTTTTTCCCAAGCATTCACTGAAATGTCATCTTCCATATTGATCACACTCAGACTTTTCATTCTTTGCATTATCAACACTAGCAACAGACATAGTTAGAGCTTTAAAATTCAATTGCGATCAAGCATGATCTCTGTTCAAATGTCCCACACTGGTCTTTGAACAACTACTATCATCTCTAAACTTCTTTGATCCAGATTGAAATGATTTGCCTGATGATCTCTTTCGTACCACTCTAGCTTCAAAATTAGCTTTTTTTTTTCTCTTTTCCAAGATCTTCAGCTTTACATGCTCGTTCAACAAGTGCAACAAATTCTTTGATTTTCAGAATCCCGACTAATAAACGAATATTCTCGTTCAAACTATCTTCAAATATCTTGCACATTATCGTTTCTGAAGATACACATTCACGGGCATACTGACTCTACCTTACAAATTCCCGCTCGTATTCTGTGACAGACATATGGCCTTATTTAAGCTCGAGAAACTCTTTACGTTTCTTATTGATGGATCTCTGACTAATGTATTTCTTCCGAAATTCTTCTTGGAAGAAATCCCAAGTAACCTGTTCACTCGGAACCACAGATGTCAAAGTCTTCCACCAATGGTACGTCGTATCTCTTAGAAGGGGAACGACACATTTTATGCATTCTTTTGGATTTAATGACAATTCATCGAACACTCTGATCGTGTTCCATAACCAGAACTCGACTTTTTCGGTATCATCGTTTATTGTAGCTCAGAACTCTTCAGCCCTATATTTTCTAGTCTTATCAACTAGTGGTCTACTTAACTGAACTGGATTCACTGGTGGCATAACAGGAGCTTGAGGAGGATTAACTGGGGGTGGAGGTTGTTGTACAGCTGGATTGGTTCTAATATATTAGGTGAACCAATCATTCATTATCTGATAGAAGGCTTGTCTAGTATCACCATCACGGCTACTCGTAGCCGGTCTAGAATCAGCTTGCACTGTCCCTTACGCGAGAGTAGGTGCATTGCTTTTTACATCATCTGCTACGGCTCTTTCGGGATCCATTAGCTATATAAAAGCACATTTCAATGTCAAGATACATCACACTATCGCATTTCATAAATATGGCATGTATAGTTAGACTTACAAATGCTATGGTAGTCATAGAACCGACAAAGCCATGGCTCTGATACCAAAAAATGTAACACCCCTAACCCGTAATCGTTATCAGAATAGGTTAAGAGGCATTATTGGACTCGTAACACAATTCAGAATAATCGAATATCAAATATCATCACATTTCCATAAATACCAATCATTCATGTTCAATACGAACTTAAACGGAGCATACAAGGTATAATCCATGCATCTTGGACTAAATCGATAACATATAAAAGTTTCAGAACTTATAAAAATTTTCAACTTTTAAAAGGTCACATGCCCGTGTGAACAGCCCGTGTGCCTTACACGGCCTTAGACACGCCCGTGTTTCTGAGCCGTGGCAAAACAAGGCATACATACTGACTTGTCCACAAGGCCACAAGACACGCCCGTGTGCCAGGCCATGTGAAAATTAGGGAGGCTACTAACTTGGCCACTTGGCATACCACATGCCCGTGTGCCAGCCCATGTGCCACACACGACCAATAGACACGCTCGTGTGTCTAGGCCGTGTCAAAACTGGAGTGTATACTACCTTTAATTCGTAGGGTACCCAAGGGAGACACAGCCGTGTAACGTGACCGTATGTTGCACACGGCTGAGACACAGGCCTGTGTCTCTGCCCGTGTTGACAAAAATAGGCCATTTGAATAGCCAATTTTCCACCCCAAATTGGGTCAACCTACAAGCAACGAAACAAACATATTTGACCAACCAATTCAGCCAAATTCCACAACAAAACATAAGCCGTTCATCTTATATAATAGTAACCCAAATCCATACTCATAAGCCTTACTAATCTTTGTCAAAACATATATCATTCAATCTCATACTAAAACTTACCAAAACTTATCAACATTTACCATTTCCTTTGTCCAACTATAACATACCACAATTGCACATTAACATCACATACCATGAGCCATTATCAACTATGGGTTCAAACACAAACTAGCCATATCACATGGCTAACAAAACATAATCCCACAACTACTAGCCTATACATGCCATACTTCAAAATATATATTTTCAAAGTACCAAAATAAGGTTCGATAGTGTAGTGTCGATCCTTGACGATCCCCGAGCTCACAGTAGCTTTAATATCTATAATACAATACAAATACACACAAAGTAAGCTTTCAAAAGCTTAGTAAGCTCGTACTAAAACTCATCAACAGAGTATAAAATATAAAACATCAACACATAAGTATTTATAAATTCTCAAATCATCTATCCAATTATACCAACACTATCCACATGTTTATACCATTTCTATAAATTTTATATACATAATACCATCTACCAAATAAGTATTATACGTACCTGAAGCTTCCCGTATTCATTCATTTTCATTCTCACCTCTAGTTAGGATATTTTAAACCTTCTGAAGATTATTCCTACTATAACCATCCGCACACTTAGTGCCTTTAAGGGTTAGCCGAAGCTATAATAATTTCACACACTTAGTGCCATCTCAATTAACTGAAGCTATCTCGGTACTGCACACTTAGTGCCTCATATAGCCAAAGCTAATTTAAATCATACACTTAGTGCCAAATACCATTAATTTATCATCATCTTCATCCAAACCAAATATATATACAATCTATGTATAATCAAAGCATCAAAACATACTTGTAACATCATATTTTATGTACGAACTTACCTCGTACTCGAAATTGTCGACTCGGGTCGTCTACTCTATAATCTTTTACTTTCCTTGATCTAAATTCGAATTCCTTTTTTCTTAATCTATATGTATTCAAAATTAACCCTTTTATTCACCAGATAATTCAAAACAGTCCATAGATACATATTTAGGGCATTTTGCAAACTAGCCCTCACATTTTCACATTTCGACACTTTAGTCCCTAAATCACAAAATCACAAAATACACATAATTTGCTTGTACACAAGCTTAGTCGAATTTTAATAACTCTCATACAAGTCCACGTATTTCATTTATTTCACATTTTAGTCCCTCAAAATAACATTTTTACAATTTAGCCCAAATTACTTAAATTCATCAAAAATCCAAAGACAAAATATGCAAACCTAACATCAAGCTTTCATATTTCTACATATAACATCACAAAGCTCATGAATTCATCAATGGCATCTCATCAAATCATCAACAATTTCATGAATTTAAGCATGGGTTAGCTAGAGCATTTAACAATGATCACAAAAACGTAGAAATTATCAAAAACCGAACAAAATCCATACCTTAATCACCAATCAAAGTGCCGAAACCCTAGAAGAAAATTTCTTATTCTTCTTTTTCTAATATTCGATTGATGAACCAAGAAATAAAATGAATTTGATAGCTTTTCTTTTAATTATTATGACTTTAATAACCAATTTCCTATTTTGCCTTTTTATAAACAATTATAAAACCATTTAATGGATGGTTGTTTTAGTCCATTAACATTTTCAATGGAAAAATAACAACATAAAGACGCTTGCTTTAGAAAGCCAAATCAAATCGGCACTTTTAATAAGTAGCAAGCAACTTTTATCTTTTACGCGATTAGGTCCTTTTTACCAAATTAAGCACACAAACGATTAAATTTTTAGACGAAACTTTTACACATGCTAATTCACACATCATAAGCACAGAAAATAATATTCAAATATTTTTTTGACTCAGATATATGGTCCTGAAACCACTATCCTGACTAGGGTCTAAACCGGACTTTGTACGAGCGACTTGTGCAACCCTAACATACAAACAGTAAAAATGGGCCCAAAGCCCATAATGTAGGTCCATGTGGGCCCACATGCCCGTGTGGCCCACAAAGCCAGATGTGACCTTGGCCATGTTGATTACACAGCTCGACCCTATATTCTCCACACATTCATGTGGTTTACCCGTATAGGGCCCACACGGCCCACTAAGCCCAAAAATGGCCTTGGTTGTGTAAGCTACACAGCCTGGCCCAATAATCTCCACAAATCTTTATGGTTTACCTATGTAGGGCCTATGAGCCTGTAGGACCCACATGGCCCATTAAGGCCCAACGTGGCCCAAAACGGCCTAAGCCCATGAATCACTCATGGTGACCTCTACAATCAAGTGCCCATATTTTTACACGTTCAGATTACCTCACTCGTGTAGCGTTAAAGGTCACATTTACCGACTTTTACCGATCTACGATTTGGGCAGTGTTTACACACCTGATAGGATTCTAGGTTCACAACCTCTCCTGAGATGAATCGTACCTAAAACAAATGACAAAACCATGACTAGTGTTAGTCATGCTTAATACTAAAACAATCCCCAAACGAACTTGTTACCGTCACTTACTTCCACTGCTTTAACCGGTGAAGCCTTACAACTCCGTGGGTAAACCAAGTCCAACACGATTAGATGCTGCCAAAATAACATTATTAGCACCTTAGCATAGTTTAATCAAAATGACCTCATTTCCTAATCCATTGGGCATAACTTCCCCTTACCAGAAAACTTACTGAACTACAGGTACAGACAATGAAGAGAAAAGTCGAAAGAGCAAAAGTCAAGCAGGGACCTACCAAAAATGCAAAACCTAGACTCAGAGAAAGGAGTAGTCGGCCTACACCCCACACGAAAGTCGAAAGCACTCGCTTTGACCAAGGTAACAATGGAACAGCTACCCCTCCTAATAGAAATCGGCAACAAAAGAAGAAGAAAAGAAGAGATGAGAATCGGCAATGAAGAACAAGGGAAAGTTTGATGGAACAAAAACAATATTTGGCTACACAAAACTGAGTGTGAGTAATGGAAAAGGAACAAGAATAATCAAGAGAAGAAAAGTGAGGGAGAGAAGGCAATAATCGGTTTTAGGACGAACAAACCCGAAATAGACCAAATTGAGAAAAACCCCGAATGATCTCCTAGCAAAAATCAACTACCAACAAGTGCAGAAAAGAAAATGCTTACAGTAGCTGAAATAGAGAGAAAATGCTCACCATAGCCAAAAGCCCCAAAGGTAAGAGTCCCCATTCGGTCCTAACACTCCCACTCCATTCAAAATACCGAATTTTCCTCCCTAAATCACTCAAACCTTCCACCAATCCCTTGATTAACCCCTCAAAACTCTCCTCTAATTTCTCCACCATCTAATTTGAATTTCACTCAAACATTATAGTGTTTCGGTCAAATAGAACTCTTTCACGACATCAACAGCAAAATAAAATACCTCAATGCGCCTGCTAGCACTCAAACCTCAGACCTCAAGGAATAGAAACACGCCACCTATCCCTTATACCAGGAGACCCTTTCTGTCATGTTTTACCCAAATTTATTTAAAAGCCTACTGCCTAGAGATTGGGTTTATTCTTTTAAAAACAAAACTTTTGTACTTGCTCAGGCTTGAACCCAAGACTTCTCAGACACTTCCCTGCACACTTAACCACTGAAACAGATGTAGATTTGTGTCACTTTCTTGCACAACTAAATATTTATGTGTAGCCTCCTAACTGATCCCATGCTCAAAACCTAATACTTCTAGGCCCAAAATTTGGGGCGTTACAGGTAAAGGGTGTTACAGACCTATCTTTCATGAACTCATCATATCTTGATTTATCCGTAACAGACACATCCAGACCTTTCAGACACATTAACACATTTCCATTATCCAGACACAAGTTATCACATCCTAAAAACTGGATTAGTAGAAATTGGGTTAATAAACTGATACTGGTCACGCCCGAATTTTTTTAGATGATCTTTTGCTTATTTGAATCCTTCCCTCACATTATTTTCTATATGGTGCAATTTTGCTTCAAACCTTAGCAAAGATCACAACATGTTTTTAGAATAAATGTTGTAGTTTGAAAACAGAAAAATAAGTTACCTTAATGGTTAGGAGCATAAATAATTTCTTAAGGGTTTTAGTTCAAGTCTCCACACACTCTATATTTTATTTAATTTTTTTGGTAATTTTTGCATGGGAAAAAGCTTCCATTACCGTCCACTCCTAGTTACCATGCAAAGGAAATTTTTTTTCTCTTTTAATGTAACATCCCGAATTAGGGTCTAGTCAAAACATTGGTTTTGTGACCATAAATTTGAAATAGAATATTTATTTTATGATTATTTGATGGCCCATGACATGACTACATGCTTGTGTGAAAATTTCATGAAGTAATTTTGTGCCTAAGGTGTCCAATTTGAAGTTAGGGACTAAATTGAATAAGTTGCAAAATACGTGAATCCTAAATTAGGGTCTAGTTGGAATAGTGGTTTTGAGACCATAAATTTGAAATAGAAATATTTATTTTATGATTACTTGATAGCCCATGACATGATTGCATGCTTGTGTGAAAATTTCATGAAGTAAATTTGTGCCTAAGATGTCCAATTTAAAGTTAGGGACTAAATTGAATAAGTTGAAAAATACATGTTCTAGAAGCTTTGGGCATGAAATTGCATTGGGTTATAAATTAGGGGTCCTTAAATAACAATTTGACCAAGTTCTAAAATTTTGGACAAAAACGGGCATGAATAAGAAAATTTTGAAAGAAATGCCTTAAGGGCATTTTTGTCATTTGGTTAATAAAAGAATAAAAAGGGAAAAAGAAGTCAAAAATGGTTCAAGGGTTCCATAAGCTAGGGTTTTCAACTTTTCAAGCTTGATTGTAAATGCTCTCAGGCCCCGTTTTTAATGTTCTTTCCATTTTTGAAATCCTTGAAGCATGATCTATCCATTTCTAGCCATATTTTGAGCTAGGTTTCATGTATGAAATATGAACCATGTGTGACATGTTTGTATTTTTGTGGTTAATGGAAGAATATGAAAGTTTGATGTGTGTTTAACATCTTTTACTATTTTTCATGAAAACCCCTAAAAGGACCTTTTTGCAAAAGGTGTAAAAATAGATGTTAAACATGTGATTTGATAAAAAATATGGGTTGTTATAAGAGGGAATATGAATTGGCTAAGCTTGGGCAACAAAGAAAATGCATGCATTTCATTTTACGAGCCTAGGGACTAAAGTGTAAATAAAAGAAAAGTTAAGGATAAAATGGTAATTTTACCCAAGTATGATCTTTGGGTCGATTTGAATAATGTATGTATTGAACAAGTTAAATTTGGCCTTATAGATAAAGAAAAACATGATTCGGGTCTTGATCAGGGGAAAAACAAAGTTTATGAGGATTAGGCTCGTTTCTATCATTTTGTTCTGAGGTAAGTTCATATGTAAATTTTGCAACATGTATCATACTTTAAATGCTTAATATTGCATGAATGGTAAGTATTTACATATTTAAGGTGATGTTATATTATGTGTTTGAATGTTTAAAGTTTATTATGATATATGTTTGATTATGCCATGAGTATATGTTTGGTACTATAAGTATTGAAATCGACGTTATGAGCAAGTCGACGGGCATGTGGTATCGAAGAATCCCGTTTGAACCTTAGGAATAGTTTAGGATACAAGTGACATGTCAGTAGGAACTATGTGATCTGAACTCATGAGTGTGTCTGAGTTCATGATATATGTGACATCCGAAATCATTGAGTTTTGGTCTGACTTCGTGATATATAAGACACATTTTTTGGCATCCGGGTACTGGTCTCGTATATTCTACTAGTGGCGGCATAGTCCAGCATGTGTTATGGATACCTGAAAGCCTATATGAGCAGACCCATAAGTAGCTCGAAAGCGAGCAACATGTGATGTGAATAGCATTGGCTACATATGAGGCACTTAAGTGCGAGATTTCGTTGTATCTGATAGTATTCCGAGTGTTCAACGGGTAGTTCTAAAGGAAGTCTAATGAGTAATCTTGATGATTACGTCGAAGACGAGAAAGTAAGTTATATGTGCAAGTGGCATAGGTATTTACATTGAACTCATGAGAATGACATGAGACATGATGAACTTGTGGTAAGAATATATATATGGATGTATATGAAGAATAAGTTTAAGAGATTTGATAAAATGAAAGATTATGTTCATTAGTTAAATGTATGACTAATGCTTGTTTAAGTTGCACTTTAATTGCCTGTGAACTTATTAAGCTTTAAAACTTACTCTCCTTTCCTTTCTTTTTCTTATAGTGTCACCAAGCTAACTCGAGGATCATGGAACATCGAAGACTCGATCACACTATCAATTGGATTGGGTATAGTTAGACTTATCATTTTGAGTATGACATGTATAGAGACTTAGTCTTTTTGTTATGTGTCATATTGATTAGCCAAATGTGTTGGCTCATGATGGTATTGTGATTATTTTGTATATGGCCATGAGAGGTGGCTCATATTAATTACTTAGATTGTAACCCTAATTATTTATGCATGCACGCAAATGTGTTTATGTGTTGATGTGTTTAGATGCTTGTGGATGATATGTGAAATGAATAGCATATGTATTTAATGGATGAATAAGGACTAATAGGTATGACTAAATTATGGAGTAATTGAGTAACTAAAAAGGAGAATTGTAATGATGAATAAGTAAGAAATTGGTGTGGAATGCCATATGGAAGTATGATGATTGAAGTATGTAATATGTCCATATTATGAAGTCATGGATTAAACATGATGGTGTGTGCTTGTGTAGCTAAATGTGCCATATTGCCTGCTATGAATTAGGGTTGAGTATGTGAGTGTTTAGGGGTGAAAAATGGCTTGGAAAATAGCCTTAAAGTTGTCCACAATGGTAGACACACGGGAATGTGCCTAGGCCGTGTGTGACACACGGTCTGCCCTATGGGCGTGTGATCCGACCGTGTGTCCCCTGCACCCTAATTATGCAAGTCAATATGCCCAGTAGTAAATACACGGGCAGAGACACGGCCGTGTGTCTCAGTCGTGTGAAGGACACGGCTTTAGGACATGGGCGTGTGCCCAGGTCGTGTGAAGTCTGCACTTAATTTTTGGAATTTAATTCGACACACGGCCTAAGCACATGGTTGTGTGACCTTATTTAGTTGATAATGTCATAGTCAGAGAGCTACACGAGCTGAGGACGTGGGTGTGTCCCTAGCCACACGAGCGTGTGTGATCACACGGCCTACCCACACGACGTGTGACTCTTCAAAACATGAACTTTTTTTATGTAATCCTGAAGTTCTAAAAGTTCTCTGTTTAGTCCCGAACCGCTCCTGATGTATGTTTTGGGCAACGTAGGCTCTTATAAGGGACAATTTGCATGTGATTGAAAAGTTTTAAATTGTGTTAGAATTTTTATAGCCCGGTTTTGTATGAATGTGCATGTCTAAGTCTGGTAATGCCTCATACCCTATTTTGGCATCAAATATAGGTAAGGAATGTTACATTTAGTGGTATTAGAGCTATGGTTTAGTCGATTCTTAGACTAACATAGCGTGTGTACGATTCTAGCTATATATGCCATAAATAAACTGTGATAGTGTGACATCTCCTGACCTTTTAAATTGTGTTTTCATATAGTCACTACAGGGAAACAAACTTTTAGCGGCGCTTTTTTTTGCCTAAAAGCGCCGCAAGAACTAGTTGTGGCGTTTTCAAAAGCGTTGCAAAAAACACCGCTATAGAAAAACGCCGCAAAAATTTGTGGCGTTTATTTAAAAAAATGCCACAAAAGATCACAACTTTTAGCGGCGTTTGTGGGAGAAGCACTGTTAAAGGTCATGGCTTTTAACGGCGTTTGTGGGAGAAGTACCACTAAAGGTCATGGCTTTTAACGGCTTTTGTGGGATAGCGCCGCTAAAGGTCGTGGCTTTTAGCGGCATTTGTGGGACCGCTAAAGGTCATGGCTTTTAGCGGCTTTAAACGACCTTTAGCGGCGCTTGTAGGAGAAGCACCGCTAAAGGTCGTGGCTTTTAGCGGCGTTTGTGGGAGAAGCGCCGCTAAGGGTCGTGGCTTTTAGCGGCATTTGTGGCACCGCTAAAGGTTATGGCTTTTAACGGCGTTAGCGGCGCTTTTTTAAAGACACCGCTAATTTTGGCAGATTTGTAATATGCATTTTTTACCAATATCCAACCCTTCCTGCATTAAATCCAACCAAAAACAGAAAATATAGCATGAAATCCAACCAAAAACAGCAAATGTAGCATAAAAATTACAACCAAAAACATTAAATCTAAAATGATACTTCAAATTCAACGAAAGATACATGATGTAAATTAATAAATGAAGTATAACTCAAAATATTCTTACAATAATGTTAAATGTAACTGTTAAAAAT
This sequence comes from Gossypium anomalum, assembly GCA_025698475.1. Lineage (NCBI taxonomy): Eukaryota > Viridiplantae > Streptophyta > Magnoliopsida > Malvales > Malvaceae > Gossypium > Gossypium anomalum. The sequence continues at coordinate 52,769,216 of CM046964.1, forward strand.
ATTCTTACAACGAGAAAACAAATGTCTAAGATGGCGGCTTTTGTGACTGCTTAAACATCTGCATCATATGCTGGAGCTCATCGTACTTTCTGCTCTACTTTGTTGCCATCGCTGCTGCCTCTGCCTCCCTTGCTGCTGCTGCTGCCTCCCTCGCTGCTGCATCCACTCTAAGTTGTTGCTGGAGTTCTTCATATTTTCTTTGAACCTCAGCAATTTTCTCAACTGTGCTCGCTTGCGTCTGAGTTATCTGGTCTCTTAACCTTTGAACTTCAGCTTGAGCTTGACTACCGGAAGGCATGTATTGCTGGGAGCCGAATCTAAAATATTGGGTCGGGGTAACACCAGATCCTTGAAATCGAACCCGACCGTACCTTTCAGGACCCAAAACTTCAGTAATAATTCTGTTATCAATGTTCTCAAGATTAACAGAACTATCAGTCAAAGCAACCGCTTCATACTCCGCCTTCTTCTCCTTTAGTTTCTCCTAATAAATCAATCAAAGAGTTAGAAACGAAATATATAATAAAAAGGAATGCAACATAACTTAACATTATTTAAAACTACTAACGACGAATTAAATCATTATAATTAAACATTATAAATATTTATAATTGTTGAAACCTCCTTTAAAACGGGTTTTAAAAAAACAAAAATGGGAGTCGCCACCAATCTTTTAAAGTGTGATTGGATCACTTTATAAAACATTTTGGTCTACGAAATTGTGAGAAAATAGGTTCGAGAGTCGGTTACGTACGAGGAAGGATTAGCACCCCCGTAACGCCCAAAATTGGTACCAAATTGAATAATTTTGTCTTAGTGTCAGAAGTTTGAAAGAATTTAGATATGAGATTCCCTTAAAACCGTAATGTTTTGAGAAAAGAATCAAGATTCATTCATTTTAAAAGAGTACAAACATCACATCCAGCATGATTAGACACGATATCTTTAAACTTTTGTAACTAAAATCATCTTGTGATTTGTAAAACTCGTTTAAAAGGATATTTTAGATATTTAGACAAACGAGAAATCGCAACCCAGCATGTTAGGGCACTACTTCCCGAATTCCTAAATATCAAAACATTGCCTCACTTTTTAAAAAAAAATTCCTTTTGAATTAAACGAGATATTTTGTTTTGAAAATAGTGATGTATTTTACATTTTACAAGAAATTAATATTAAATAAACCTAGCTACAATATACATGCTTTATCATTTTATGCAAATATAGCATATATAAAAGATGATAAATAGTGATATAACTAACATAATATACATTCATATCTAAAAATGCATATATACATATACTATCATTTTATGTAAATTACAATGTAACAAATAATAAATAGAACAATATAAAATTTTTATCATATATGTAATAATATTTCGTGCAAATGAAGATAACGAATGATATGAAAGCAAAAAGTTTATATGATAAGATTATTATGTTAAGATAGTATTAAATAAATATGAATAGGATGCTAAAATTAGTTAACAAAATATATATGTAATAAAGGGTAAAATATAAATACCAATTTAAAAAAGAATAAATGAGTACAAGAAAAATATAAAATAATATATAAGTAGAAAAAAACATTATAAATATATGGTATGATTTAATAACTTAATATATCTATAAAATATTAATATGTCAAATAGAAACAAAAAAAAAAAAAAAAACATTACATGCTAACTTTTTTTAAAATGTAATTTGTAATTAATAATTTATAAAATTTAATCATAATGAAATGATAAAAATGATATAATATATATAATATTCATATATAAATATAATAAAGTAAGTAATATATAAAGTAAAATGTATAAAAAATTTATAAGAAACATATATAATAAATAGTTAATAATAAAATAGTATAAAAATAAATAATAAAAATGATATAACATATATATATAAATATATAAAATGTATAAAATTTTTAAGAAATATACATAATAATATAATGACATAAATAAAATAATTTTATTATCTTTATATAATTAACATTAAAAATATTTAATTAGTAAAAATAGATAATACATATACTATATAAAATAATATAATAATATATAATATAATAAAATAAATCGATTTTCCTGTATTTAATAATAATATAACATATAATTTTAATATAAAATAATAATATATATTAAATAAATAATAAAATTTAAAATAAATAAATTTATAAGTGTAAGAGGACTAAAATTAAAAGCAATTAAAAATCTCGGGCTAATTTAAAAAAATAAAAACAATTTAGGCCTATTTGGAAAACGCATTAAAATCGAGGGACTCATTGGGCAATTTGCCCTAATCCTAAAATGACACCGTTTCCACGAATTCGGTTTTATAGCCATTGTGAAGACCAAATTGAATCAAAATTAAAGTATTGGGGTTAAATTAAAAAATAAATAAAATGAAATTATACAGATTAAAAATACAAAAGGACTAATTGGGCAATTAGCCCATTTTTAAAAAAATGCGCGGATCCTCCCCGGGTCACGGGTCAACGCGCGGATCTTTAGCACTGATACGACGTCGCTTTAGGCTTATTGGATTAAGCTAAAACAACGTCGTTCTATTAAGGCTATTTAAGCCAAATTTTAGCCTTAAAATCATTTCGAAACACTGTTTTTAAAAAACAAATAACAAAAATCCTTTGAAAGAGGATTGAGGGCTGGTTATCGGAGCTCCGTTGAGTCTCCGTCCACAGGTTCCCACGCGCCTACGCGCCTCCCTGCACGGTGATCCAGAAGGCTAAAAGCCTTCATTTTTCAGGGTAAAACACAGGTAATCCTTTTTCTTTTTTAATCCTTAACCTTTTTTTTTTTAAAAAAAACAATTTATGTTCGTTGAATATAGAAGAAAAAATAAGAATCACCTTTTCCAAAATTACCACTGCTTTTTCTTTCTTTCTTCTGTATATATGTGCGTATATTTTTGTATCTGTAAAAATCGGTCCCCCTTTTACATCGTATTTTACATCCATTTATACTGTTTACAAATGAGTCTAAAAAAATTAAACCCTGATTCTGATTCTAATTTATTGGCTGATTGCTTGCTTCTTTCCTTTTCTTGTAGGTTAACGACACAATCTTTGGTGGTGGGGCATGATCCATGCGCCAATTGCGGCGCGACATGGGGACTGGAACCACGGCACTGATGGTGGTCTCTTGAAACGGCGTAAAAAATGTGACGATTGGCGTGCCTGTGACGCAAGATCTTCTGACGTTTGGTATGGCTTGGGAGCTGCGGCGCAAACCCTAGCTAGGGTTTCCTGAAGCTGAAGATAGGTTGGGCCAATTGGGCCAATTAAATCTTGGGTTACCGGGCTAGTTTAGTGTATCAGGGGTAGGACCAATTGGGTTGTAACCAGGTTGCTTGGGTTTGGGTTTAGATCAGTTGGGCTAAAAAATGTAACCGGGTCTTTGGGTTTTACTGAGTTGGGTCAAAGGGTGTAACGGGTTAGTGGGTTTATATTGTGATTTAGGCTCTGTACATGGACTGTTTAAATAAATAAACATTCATTTATTTATTTTATTATTTTTGGTTTTATTTATTTATGGGCCCGGGCAGAAACGGGTTATTACAATAATAAATTAAATTTTATTAAGTAAATATACCATAATTTTTCCAGCTTCGAATGTCATAGGAGATCCATCTTTCTTCCTATGCGTAATCTCAAAAAGCTGAAGGCGTTCAACTTTTTGACCAGAAGAAACTTCCTACAATATAGTAGTAAAAGTATTATTTAATAGTAGAAAGTCATTAATATTTGATAGAATTAATAAATTCATAATACCTTGGCCTCAGCTACAAAACTTCTCGACCCTGTCGTGTGCGTGAATTTTTGTTTTTGCCTGCTACTTATTCCAACTCGCTCACGGTCCTACATAATGAAATTATTATTACGTATATAGTAAACACTATATACCGAAAATTTTATAAGAGTTTGGAAGTACGTAATACCTCTTCTTTATTTTGAATTCCAAAATCTAACCGCATCTTTCCATTGGTACCTCAGCATTCCCGGCAGGACATTTTGCAATTTTTCTTCGAGGATTATGTCTTTCTTAAAATATTGTTTTTTCAAAGTGCTTTTATGGTCTCTCCATTTTTTACCCAATGCCTTATTGATATAGTCATCTGAGACCTCTAAAGCAAATCTCTCCTAAAAAAACACAAGTTTAGAATGTAAATATAAATGAAACTTAAACCAAAGTATTATAAATTACATTCACGTTTTGTTACCTTAATATTATCGAGAGCTTGATTTTTGTTGCTTTCAGGCATGTGATGCCATGATTCGTAGTTGATGGGCAACATATTGGCATTTCGTGCTATAATGCCCAAATAGCCTGCTAAAAGTTGAGCTTTAGATCCAACAGGCTGACCATGACTATTTCTACTTACTTTAACACGCTCGACAGGATTTAAATCGTATAAATCTTTAAGTAGCGTACGTCTTCGACCTCTGCGAGTCCCACCACTTTCAGCTGAAAAACGATATATTATTATATTAAAATTGAAAAATAAATCAATAATAAAAGTCAACACACATGTAAAATAAACTTAACATTACTTTGAAATTCTGCAGGCTCGTCAAGTGTCTCCGGTACATTTGAAGATCCAATAATTGTTTGCTGTTCACTATTTGCTTCTTCTGAATTTGGAGTATTTTGGACAATACTTAAATCTCGTAATCTTCTTCTACGTATTTTTCCGGCAATACACATAAAATAGTTGAAATTTTAGTAACAAATTACAATAATAATAGTACATATAAAATAGTTAAATTATATAACATGATCAAGATTAAAATTATAATATTACATATAATTAAAAAATCGTAAAATCTTACTACATCATTATTCGTAAATATCTTCATCCACATCATGTCGAACCCATTGATGTTGTGTACTAGTACTAGGGATATTTTCATCTAAGTTTTGTTCTGGAAAAGGCAATGTTTCTGATCTTTCGACGATGTCATCTCTACTTCCATTACCCCTGTCAAACAAGTCTCTAGGGGTGTTCTAGAGTACAACATACCAACCCTCATCACTTGGATCTTTCGAATAAAAAACTTGTTTCACTTGAAAAGAAAATACATATGGCTCGTCAATCAATTATTTTCTAGTGTGAATCAAGTGAGAGAAATTAACCATTGTAAAACCAAATTGATCTTTTTTAATTTCGTGAGCAGTATTAATATCAGCCCAATCACACCGAAATAAGACAACTTTCCATTTTCCATAGTAATCCAACTCAATAATGTCGGTAAGAAGTCCATAATACTCTACATTACCCTCAACCGGATTATTGTCCCTAGCACTAGCATAAATTGTAATTGAAGAATTAACAACAATTCCACAATTTTGAGTTCTCCTCATTCTCTCGCAATATTTTATATGAAATCTATATCCATTGATGAGGAAGACACTATATCTTTTTATTACTCTGTTCGGACCTTGGGAAAGCCATTTAACTTCGTCATTGACGTCCTTCCCACTCCAAACCTATTGAATCGAAAGTAAATTGATTAATTATAAATGTATTATGTAAAAACATTCTTATTTGATTAACTAAATTTTGTAATTATATGTAACTTATTAACTTCAGTTACATACCGTTTGGCTTAACCATTCATGAAAAGATTCTGTGAATAACTTATTAATCTCTCGATGTTGTAATCTTCAGGAGCGTGAACGAGATCTCAAGATTTGTTTGTACTCACTAAGTTAAACAGAATTTTAATTGGTTAGAAGATAAACAAATTAAAATGACAAATATGTGAGGAAATTTTAGAACTTACTTGCGTAACGATTCAATTGAATTGTGGTGAAAAAGTACATATCGATGTGCTTGTATCCAAGATATATCATCTAATTCTACAATTTCAACTTTGCAGATTGGTTCTCCATAACTTTGGAATAAATAAGTTTCGGCCAAGTTATAATCATCAAGCCCAGCATTTTTACTTGGTCTATTCAATCTTGTTTTAACATCTTCTAAATATCTAGGACAGAAGGTCATGCACTCCTCTGCCAAGTAGCCTTCAGCTATTGATCCTTCTAGATAACGCTTACTGCGACAATAAGACTTCAATTTGCTTAGGAACCTAAACACGATATACAATATTTATCAAAATTTGTAACTAAATGTATACAGGTGAATTAATGAATACTTGACAAATAAATTAGCACCTTTCTATAGGATACATCCATTGATAGAAAACCGATCCACCAAGTATTGCTTCATGAGTGAGATGGATTACCAAGTGCACCATAATAGTAAAGAAGGAAGGTGGAAAGATCTTCTCCAAATTGCATAAAGTCAAAGCGGCTCGATCTTGTACTTTCTCAAGTTCTTCAACATCCAAAACTTTTCCACAAATAGCTTTCATTATATTGGATAGTTCAATTATACAGGACGTTACATTTTTTGACATACAGCACCGTAAAGCAACTGGGAGTAAATCTTGCATCAAGATGTGGTAATCATGTAATTTTAATGAATATAATCTTCTATCTTTAAGACTCACACATCGAGATATATTTGACGCATACGTATCTGGGACCTTTATATCCTTTAATACCATGCAGAACACTTCTTTCTTTTCCTTTGACATTGAAAAATAGAAGGCGGCAACCGGTATTTCCCATTTAGAAGTACTTGAGGATGAAGATCACACCGAATTCTCATGTCAACTAAATCAAGTCGACTCTGAAGATTGTCTTTTGATTTTCCATCGACATTCAAAATTGTCCCAATTATGTTCTTGCAGACATTCTTTTCAATATGCATGACATCAATATTGTGGCGTAAAATGTTATGCTCCCAATAAGGAAACTCAAAAAAAGTACTCTTTTTTTTTCCACAAGTCCGCCTCATTAAGATCATCCTCTTCATCAGATTCATTCCTCGATCTTCTATTTATTTACATGTTAGGTGGTTGATTTATCTTCCCATAACTAAAATTGATATCTTTTAACATAAACAAGATTTCAGATCCAATGGTCTGCTTAGGAGCTCCTCTGTACTCTTCAGTACCATCAAATAGAGTCCTCTGAAATCTAAATTTATGATTTCCATCTAACCACCGACGATGGCCCATGTAAGAGAACTTCTTCCCATTATACAACCACTTCGAACAAGTTTGAGCAGCACAACAAGGACAAGCATAACGTCCTTTAGTACTCCAACCCGATAAATTAGCATAAGCCGGGAAATCATTAATTGTCCACAACAAAGTTACACGTAAATTAAAGTTCTCCTTTCTCAATACATCATATGTCTCAACACCCGACCATAACTGGTTTAACTCTTTAATAAGTGGCTACAAATAGATGTCAATATCATTTTCGAGACCTTTCTCTCCAGGGATAATCATTGATAAAATAAATGAAGATTGCTTCATGCAAATCCATGGAGGTAAATTAAAAGGAACAAGCACTACAGGCCAAGTACTGTACGAAGTACTCATGATTTTAAAAGGATTAAAGCCTTCAGCTGCTAGCCTAAGCCTCACATTCTGAGGATCGCTTGCAAAGCTTGGAAATTTACTGTCAAATGATTTCCAAGCCAAAGAATCCGCAGAATGCCTTAATAATCCATCATCGGTTCGTTGATCATTATGCCACCTCATAGAATCGGCTGTCTTTGACGACATGAAAAGCCTTTGAAGTCTTAGTATTAAGGGAAAATATCATAAAACCTTGACTGGCTTCTTTCTTAACTGTGCCCCACCTTCATCCGCATTCACATCTTCTGTATTCCTATTCATCCAACGAGATTTACCGCAAACATGACAAGACTGTTGGTTTTTCTGATCACCCCAGTACAACTTGCAGTCATTTGGGCAATTATGAATTTTATTGTACCCAAGGCCCAAATCTTTTATTAGTCTCTTCATATCTTGACAAGACTGGGGGATTTTTGCAAACGGAAACATCTCTCTTAGAAACTCTAGCAGCATTGTAAAAGAGTTTCTGGTCCACCCTCCCAAACATTTTAAGTGAAATAGACGAATGCAGAAAGACAATTTCGAATATTTTGATCCCTCGTAAAGTTCTTCGTTCATTTCATTAAGTAAATTGTAGAACTTCGCTGCTTCTTCATTTGGCTCCTCATCAGGTGCACTTGTTCCCGTTTCGGTAAAAACATTTTCACCAATATTACAATCATCGGATGCAATAAAGTCAGGTGCAAACGGTTGCTCACCATGACTGTGCATATTAAATACATCCCGCAACATACCTTCCATGTCATCTTGTCTAACATACTGATGGTAAGCAGTATCAGGATAAGTCGTATTAATCGTTGAAGAGGTTCTACTAGATGTACACTCTCCATGGAAAATCTATTTTTTATACCCCCGAATAAAGCCATCAACAATTAGATGTTCGTAGACAACTTTACGAAAATGCCAATTGATGTTGCCACACTTTTTACACGGGCAAAGAATCACATTCTCTTGGCTTGCATTTTGAAATGCAAAATTTAGAAAAGTTTGTACTCCATTTCGATAGTCGTTGCTTACCATTGACAAATTCATCCAACTCCTATCCATTTCGTTGTTCTTGAAGTCTAAAGTTGACAATAAAGTACAGTTACTAAAATAGATAATACATATCAAGTATCAAGTATCTAATGGGTGTAAACTAATTCAGGCGTATATTTATGTATTACATAAGTTATGTAAGTTTTGATATGATATAAATTCATGTAAGGTATGTAAGTTATGTAAATTATGATATGAAATATATTTATGTATTACGTAAGTTATGTTAGTTATGTAAGTTATTATATGATATATATTTAACATTAAGATAAATATTATTTCCTTTTAAAAAAATTATTTTAATTAAATAATATTTAAATAAATTAATCCAAATCATTTCTGATAATTTTTAATTGAATATAAAAAACTAATTAAATATCATTATTTAATATAAATAAACTAAAACAGTAGACATATATGGAAGTGTAAGAAGGAATAGAAAGTGTTGCAATTTGGCAGTGGTTTGAGGGATGGAAGAAAAGAAAAAGCATTTTATTATTCAAAATATAAATAAATTATATTTTTTCATAAAAATTATTTTTTATATTATTTTTTTCATAAAAGAGTTTGATTTGTAATAGATAACAAAAAGAGTTTTTGTTTCTTTAATTTAAATTATTTTTTCATAAAAGAGTTTGATTTGTAATAGATAACAAGAGAAAGAGCATTTTATTATTCAAGGCAAAATAGTTAATTTGATGGAAAAAAAAAATGCTTAAATATATCAAGTTCTAACATCTCCAAAAACATTCTCTTTAATTTGTTTCTTCTATTTCGGTCATATACTTTTATCATTTTAATTTCATAATAAACAATAAGATTTATATGAATTTATTTATTTTAAAATTTTTAATTTCCAATAAACTTAAGAAAGTAAAATTTCAAGTTATATAATAAAATTTCCGGTTATAATTAAAATATATGTACCATATTTTTACTTCATATAATTAAAAAAAATTATTAAAAATAATAAAAAAATATAATTAAAATGTATCACTAATTTGTTTGTTAATTCAAAAATAGTGCTAATATTCATCTATACAAAATGTAAAAATTGATTTAGTGCTAAAAGGTTGCAAATTGAGCAGAAATGATCCCTTTTACAATATTAATGTAAGTAAGAACATAGGCATTGGAACCAATAGCAAAGATCCCCAAGCGAAGCAAGGCAAATGAAGTGGAAGTTGGTCTACATGTGCAAACATGTGTGTGATTTCTAGAAACTGTCGATTTTAATCTGAAGGCCGAGAAAGGTATATATGATAAACTTTGATCAACCAAAGTTTTGTATTTCTCAGCTTGCTTAATTCATCCAAAAAAAAAAAATTTAACTACTATCATCTGGTCCAACCAGATTTAACTCCAAACAGTAAATATAATTAAATCGTAATCAAACAGAAAAAATAAAATCCTGAGATCGTGCTCTCTGAAGTTCTTGTTCAAGTTGAGTTAGCTTTATTCTACTCGACTATAGTTGTTGAAGATATGCCTGTTAGAGAATCACATACTAGAGCTAACTGTTAGAGAAACATTTCATTTTGCTGCTAGGTGTTAAGGTGCAAGTGAGGGCATGGCAGGTTTGTTTACTTCCAGTATCACCAAATATTAGTCACTTAAATTTCACTTTAACTCACACTTTCAACATTAGGTTTTGGTTAAAAGCAGTCTAAAAAATATTTTTGTACAAAATTAATTCAAATACTATGATATATTAATTTGGTAACTGGCAATCGATATCATGAAGTTTAGTACATTAGTTAATATAGTAAATTTGAATAATGTCTAAGCAAATCTTGACAGAATAACCCAAACAAGAAGGAATTATATAACCAACCTGCAATGTACAAGGACTAACAGATAGGCATTTGATACTCGATAAGGCTGCTAACAAACTGATACAAAAATTATCAATCTAAATCGCTGAAAATTTTTTCAATTGCCCCCTAGAATGCATTGCTTTATCAAATTAGATTCAATACACAGAACATAAATGTAAAACTAATTAAGTAAAAAACTTACTTGCAGGTAACGATCTTTTTAGCGTCTCAGAAACAGATACAAAAGAATGACCCTGAAAAAGTTTAAAAATTAAATGTCACCAAAATCCAACTGATTTGTACCAAAATAGATCATCTTCAAACTCTTAAACACCATTACTTTATATCATATTATATATAATCCAAATCAATGTACAATTTACTTTTTTCCAAAAACGCCACTAAAACTTAATTCCCGGACGCGAAACGACGTCGCCCTAGGCAAATTGGTATTGCGAATTTGCAGCGTTTATGAAAATGCCACTAAAAATTTTATACCTTGTTGTGAAACGTCGCCGTTTAAGCCAAATGGTAATGCAATTTGGTGGTGTTTTTCAGAAGCATTGGTATTGCGAATTTGCAGCATTTATGAAAACGCCACTAAAAATTTTATACCTTGTTGTGAAACTTCACCGTTTAAGCCAAATGGTAATGCAATTTGGCAGCGTTTTTCAGAAGTGCCACTAAATTTTTAATACTATAAACTGAAACTGCATCATTTTAGTTGAATAAAAACAGATTCACGGCGTTTTCAGGCTAAGCACCACTAAATTTCTTTCTCAAACGGTGTCGTTTGTACAAATTTTAATACATTTTAGTTCCTTTTTTGTTTATCAATTTTTTTAAAATCTAATATTTTAATATATCAAATGGTTTAGATTAAATATTTTTAAATATAAAAGCATTAATTTATATATATAAATTAATTAAATAAAAAAATTATGTTAATTATATCAATAATTGTGTTAATATTTTATAAGATCTAGATCAAATTACAGTTCATGTACACAATTGCACACAAAACCACTTTTCATGTATGCTTTTGGGATTTAACCCATTTTGATTTATATTCTTTTAAAAATAATAATTTATATATTTTTATCTTATTTATATTTATCTTCTAAGTTAAAATCCAAAATTATACCTGAAACCCTAAACCCTAAACATCAAACCCCAAACTTTAAACCCCAAAACCATACATCGTAACCCCTAAACCAACCATAAATCTTGGACAATGAAGCCCAATTATAAACTCTAAAAACCGTTAATACTAAACCATAATCCTAGACATATTTTTGGGAATTCGTGTGGCCAATGTTAGTGTAGTACAAAACATATATGTTATGCTCCTATATTAAATAATATGGGTATAATACAAAATGACATGAATTTCAATAAAATTCAAATGTTCTTCAGTTCTAATAGTATTATTTCCTTGAACCCTAAACTTAAAATTACACCCTAAATAGAATCTTAATATATATTACAAAGGACAAAAGTAATTAAAATAGAATCTTAATGCTTTTCAAAACCCTAAAATAAATCAATTTTTTATCAGTAATTGTAACCCCTAATCCCTAATATCCTAAACTCTAAAATCATAAACATTAATATTAAGACCCTAATCCCTAAAATAATAAAATCCAAAACTCAAACTCTAAAACATAAACCCATAACCCAAAATAATAAACATTATATCATAAACCCTAAAACTCTAAATTAACCGTAGACATTAAACCTAAAATTCATAACCCGAAAGCTTAAAATGACATTTTTTTTTTGCAGCATTTTAACAAAAAACGCCGTTAATGATTGACATTTTGCGGCGTTTTACAACAAAAGCCGCTAATTCCTCTATAGCTCAACAATAGACGCCGTCGTTTTAGTCAACACTGTTACGGCGTTTTTATATAAGCGCCGCCAATGCTTGACCTATAACGGCGTTTTTCAAGAAACGCCACTAATGCTCGATCATTTGCAGTATTTTTTTCACAAGCGGTGCTATAGCTCTAACCTTTAGTGGCATTTTTCTTCAAGCGCCGCTAATGTACAACTTTTGCGGCGTTTTTCGTCCAAATGCCGCTAAAAGCATATTTTGCACTAGTGAGTAATGGATCCCGATAGAGCTATGGCGGATGATGTGCAAAGTAACGCGCCTGCTCTCGCTTAAGGAGCAGTGCCATCTGATAGTAGACCCGCAACTGTTAGTAGAGGAGAATGAGGTAGAGAAGCCTTCATCCATATGATGGATGCCTGGTATACGAAGTTCGTTTGGACGAACCCAAACGCTCAACCTCCTCCACCCCTCTAAATCCTCTACCCGTACCCTAAGTGCCTCAAGGTATGGATTTTATGAGATTTCATAGAACCCCAATTAATAAAATTTGAAAGAAGGAGCCGAGAAATTTAGGGCTAAGGCTGATGATGACCCCGAGAAAGTGAAATTTTGGCTCAAAAATTCTATTTGAGTATTTGATGAACTATCTTGCACACCCGATGAGTGTTTGAAGTGTTCTATATCTTTGCTGAGAGACTCAGCATACCATTGGTGGAAGACGCTAGTTTCGATGGTTCCGAATGAAAGGGTCACGTGGGAATCTTTCAAGAAGAGTTCTGAAAGAAGTACATTAGTGAACGCTTCATCGATCAAAAGTGTAAAGAATTTCTTGATTTGAAACAAGGTCGCATGTCAGTTACTAAGTACGAAAGAGAGTTTGTCCAGCTCAGCAAATATGCTCGGGAGTGTGTATCCTCCAAGGTAAAAATGTGTCGAAGATTTGAAGATGGACTTAATGAGTATATAAGAGTGTTAGTGGGTATCCTTGAGTTGAAGAAATTTATGGTACTTGTTGATCGGGCTTGTAAAGCCAAGAAATTGATCAAGGAAAAGAGAAAGACTGAGGCTGAGGCTAAAGATATAAGAAAGAGACTGACGAGCAAGTCATTTCCATCTCAGTCTAAGAAAATCCAGAGATATGTATTCTCGTTCTCATGTTTCGGCTAGGCATTTGTATAAATATCGTAAGAAGCAGAATTTGGGTTTTAGATTATAGGCTACATCTATGGCTAGTGTGCGTAATGCTAGACCTTCTAGACTCCAATGCCAACAATGTGGTAGAGGTCATTTTGGTAAGTGTAGGGTGAGTGATGGATCTTGTTTCCAATGTAGTTCTCAAGACCACTATATCAAGGACTGTCCTGAGATGGTCGAGAAGGAAAAATTTTAGAGTACAAGACCAAGTAGTACAGCTACCAAAGGGAGACCCCGGAGAAATGATGGTAATAGGGCTACTGGCAAAAATGTAATGAAGGATACAATGGTGAGATCTGAAGCTAGAGCCCTGGCTAGGGCCTATGCCATATGTGCGCGCGAAGACGCATCTTCTCCCGATGTGATCACTGGTACTTTTTCTCTTTATGATGCTACTATTATTGCTTTGATTGACCCCAGTTCTACTCATTCGTTTGTGTGCATGAAATTGGTATCTAGCATGAATATGCTTGTTGAGTCTACGAAATTTATGATTAAAGTGTCAAACTCGTTAGGAAAACATGTTTTAGTTGATAAGGTATGCAAGAAATGTCCCTTGATGATTAGAGGTCATTGTTTCCCAGCTGACTTAATGTTGTTGCCGTTTGATGAATTTGATGTTATTTTGGGTATGGATTGGTTGACACTTCATGATGCTGTAGTTAATTGTAAATAGAAAGTTATTAAATTGAAATGTGAAAATGGTGAAATTCTCCGAGTTGAATCAGATGAGTCAGATAGGTTGCCAAATGTGATTTCTTCGACGTCTGCTCAGAAATGTATGAGAAAAGGATGTGGGGCTTATTTGGTTTGTGTGTTGAATACGAAAGAGTCTAAATTGAAGATTGAATCAGTGCTTGTTGTATGTGAGTACCCGGATGTATTTTCGAAAGAACTACCTAGTTTACCTTTCGTTAGAGAAGTTGAGTTTGGTCTTGAATTAGTCCCTAGTACAACACCTATCTCGATTACTCCATATAGGATAGCCCTGACTGAATAGAAAGAACTGAAGTCACAGTTGCAAGAATTGACCGACAAGGGATTTGTGAGACCGAGCTTTTTACCGTGGGGTGCTCCAGTATTATTTATGAAAAAGAAAGACGGATCTATGAGGTTATGTATAGATTACTGACAGCTCAGCAAGGTAAAAATTAAGAACAAGTATCCCTTGCCAAGGATTGATGACTTGTTTGACCAGTTGAAAGGAGCGACATGGTTTTCTAAAATAGACTTGAGGTCCGATTACTACCAGTTGAGAGTAAAGGACTCGGATGTGCCAAAAATTGCTTTCCGGATGAGGTATGGTCACTATGAATTTCTTGTCATGCCTTTTGGTTTAACAAATGCTCTTACAGCATTTATGGACTTAATGAATCGTATTTTTCTATCGTATTTGGATAAATTTATGGTTGTTTTTATTGATGACATAATGATTTATTCTCGTGATGAATCTGAGCATGCCGAACACTTGAGAACTATTTTGCAAACCTTAAGAGACAAGCAGTTGTATGCTAAGTTTAGTAAAAGTGAGTTTTGGCTTTGAGAGGTTGGATTTTTGGGCCACATTGTTTCAGGTGATGGTATTAGAGTTGACCCAAGTAAGATCTCAGCTATTGTTGAATGGAAACTGCCGAGGAATGTAACTGAGGTTAGAAGCTTTTTGGGCTTTGCCAGTTACTACCGATGGTTTGTGAAAAGATTTTCTATGATTGCCACTCCTATGACGAGATTGCTTCAAAAGGATGTTAAGTTTGAGTGGTCAGAAAAGTGTCGACAAAGCTTTGAGAAATTGAAGATGTTATTGACTGGAGCACTGGTTTTGGTACAACCCGAGTCAGGTAAAGAATTTGTGATTTGTAGTAATGTTTCCTTAAATGGCTTGGGATGTGTACTTATGCAAGAAGGTAAAGTCGTAGCTTACGCTTCAAGACAGTTAAAGCCTCATGAGAAGAACTATCCGAAACATGACTTAGAGTTGGCCGCCATAGTGTTTGCTTTGAAGATTTGGCGACATCATTTATTTGGTGAGAAATGCCATGTCTATATCGATCACAAAAGTCTTAAGTACTTGATGAATCAAAAAGATTTGAACTTACGGCAACGAAGATGGTTGGAACTGTTAAAGGATTATGAACTTGTGATTGATTACCATTTAAGTAAGGCAAATGTGGTCGCCGACGCTTTGAGTAGGAAGTCGTTATTTGCCTTGAGGGCTATTAATACACAGCTGACATGGTCTGATGATGGCTCGATTCTAGCCGAGTTAAGAGCTAGACCGACTTTCTTTCAACAAATTTGTGAAACTCAGAAAGCTGATAAAGAGTTGCAAGTTAAGAGAGTACAATGTGAATCCAACAGTGAATCAGATTTTTAGAGTGACTCTGATGGTTGTCTGAGGTTCCATGGTAAGATTTGTGTTCCAAAGGACACAGAATTGATTCGGAATCTCCTAAATGAGGCACATAGCGGTTGCTTGACAATGCACTTGGGCTGTACAAAAATGTATAATGATTTGAAAAAAATGTATTGGTGGAATGGTATGAAAAGAGATATCTCTGAATTTGTATCGAAATGCCTACTTTGTAAGCAAGTAAAGGCTGAACACCAAGTACCTTCAGGTTTGCTCTAGCCTATCACAGTTCTCGAGTGGAAATGAGACCGGATTACTAAGGATTTTGTGACAGGTTTACCTTTAACTCCGAGAAAGAAAGACGCCGTTTGGGTTGTGGTTGATCGACTTACGAAGTTAGCTTATTTTATCCTTGTACGTACTGATTACTCACTCGATAAGTTAGCTGAGTTGTACATTGGTGAAGTTGCTAGACTTCATGGAGTACCTATATCGATTGTATCAGATAGAGATTCGAGGTTCACTTCACGGTTTTGAAAAAAGTTACAAGAAGCTTTGGGTACAAAGCTGAATCTCAGCACTGCTTTTCATTCGCAGACTGACGGTCAGTCTAAACGAGTAATTCAGATCTTGGAAGACATGCTCCGATGTTGTTTATTGGAATTCCAAGGTAATTGGGAAAAGTACTTACCTTTGGTAGAGTTTGCTTATAATAACAATTATCAGTTGAGTTTGAAAATGGCGCCTTATGAGGCATTATATTGGCGTAAGTGCCGAACACCTCTGTATTGGACTGAACTCATAGAAAATCAGATTCACGGGGTTGACTTAGTCAAAGAAATCAGAGAGAAAGTGAAGATAATTCGTGATTGTTTGAAAGTCGCTTCGGATAGATAAAAATCCTACGCGAATCTGAAACGGAAAGAAATTAAGTATCAAGTTAGTGATAAGGTATTTTTGAAAGTGTTCCCATGGAAAAATGTTTTGAGATTTGGCAAGAAGGGCAAGTTGAGTCCTCGTTTTATAGGGCCGTATGAGATCACCGAGAGAATAGGGCCGGTTTCCTATCGGTTAGCTTTACCAACTGAACTGGAAAAGATTCATGATGTGTTCCATGTGTCTATGTTGCGCCGTTATCAATCAGATCCTTCACATGTGATTACACCAAGAGAAGTTGAGATTCGACCGGATATGACTTATGGTAAGGAACCGGTTAAGATCTTGGCTCGAGAAGTCAAACAATTGAGAAATAAAAGCATTGCCTTAGTGAAAGTGTTATGGCAAAGGCATGGGGTTGAAGAGGCTACATGGAAACTCAAAGAGGTCATGAGGAAACAGTACCCAAACCTTTTCAACGGTAAGATTTTCGGGGACGAAAATCCCTAAAGGGGGAGAGTTGTAACATCCCGAATTGGGGCCTAGTCAGAACAGTGGTTTCGTGACCACAAATTTGAAATAGAAATATTTATTTTATGATTATTTGATGGCCCATGACATGATTGCATGCTTGTGTGAAAATTTCATGAAGTAATTTTGTGCCTAAGGTGTCCAATTTGAAGTTAGGGACTAAATTGAATAAGTTGCAAAATACATGTTCTAGAAGCTTTGGGCATGAAATTGCATTGGGTTATAAATTAGGGGTCCTTAAATAACAATTTGACCAAGTTCTAAAATGTTGGACAAAAATAGGTATGAATAGGAAAATTTTGAAAGAAAGGCCTTAAGGGCATTTTTGTCATTAAGTTAATCAAAAAATAAAAAGGGAAAAAGAAGTCAAAAATGGTGTCCATCTTTTTCCCTAAGTGCTGAAATTTCAAAGATTCCATAAGCTAAGGTTTTCAACTTTTCAAGCTTGATTGTAAGTGCTCCCAAGCCCCGTTTTTAATGTTCTTTCCATTTTTGAAATCCTTGAAGCATGATCTATCCATTTCTAGCCATATTTTGAGCTAGGGTTCATGTATGAAATATGACCCATGTGTGACATGTTTGTATTTTTATGATTAATGGAAGAATATGAAAGTTTGATGTGTGTTTAACATCTTTTACTAAGTGATTTTTCATGAAAACCCCTAAGAGGACCTTTTCGCAAAAGGTGTAAAAATAGGTGTTAAAAATGTGATTTGATGAAAAATATGGGCTATTATAAGATTGAATATGAATCGGCTAGGCTTGGGTAACAAAGAAAATGCATGCATTTTATTTTACGAGCCTAGGGACTAAAGTGTAAATAAGAGAAAAGTTAAGGGTAAAATGGTAATTTTATTCGAGTATGATTTTTGGTTCGATTTGAATAATGTATGTATTGAACAAGTTAAATTTAGCATTATAGATTAAGAAAAACGTGATCCGGTCTTGATCAGGGGAAAAATAAAGTTTACGAGGATTAGGCTCGTTTCTATCATTGTGTATCGAGGTAAGTTCATATGTAAATTTTGCAACATGTATCATACTTTAAATGCTTAATATTGCATGAATGGTAAGTATTTACATATTTAATGTGATGTTATATTATGTGTTTGAATGTTTAAATTTTATTATGATATATGTTTGATTATTCCATGAGTATATGTTTGGTACTATAAGTATTGAAATCGACGTTATAAGCAAGTCGACGGAAATATGGTATCGAAGAATCTCGTTTGAACCTTAGCAATAGTTTAGGATACAAGCGACATGTCACTAGGAACTATGTGATCTGAACTCATAAGTGTGTCTGAGTTCATGATATATGTGACATGCAAACTCATTGAGTTGTGGTCTGAATTCGTGATATATAAGACACATGTTTTGGCGTCCGGATACTGATCTCGTATATTCTACTGGTGGCAGGGTAGTCCGGCATGTGTTGCGGATACCTGACAGCCTATATGAGTATAACCGTGAGTAGCTCGAAAGCAAGCAACATGTGATGTGAAGTAGCATTGGCTACATATGAGGCACTTAGGTGCGAGATTACATTGTATCCGATAGTATTCTGAGTGTTCAACGGGTAGTTCTAAAGGAAGTCCAATGAGTAATCTTGATGATTACGTTGAAGACGAGAAAGTAAGTTATTATGTGTAAGTGGCACAGGTACGTACATCGAACTTATGAGAATGACATGAGACATGATGAACTTGTGGTAAGAATATGTATATATAGATGTATATGAAGAATAAGTTTAAGAGATTTAATAAAATGAAAGATTATGTTTATTATGTTAAATGTATGACTAATGCTTGTTCAAGTTGCACTTTAATTGCATGTGAACTTACTAAGCTTTAAAGCTTACTCTCTTTTCCTTTCCTTTTCTTATAGTGTCGCCAAGCTAACTCGGGGATCGTGGAACGTCGGAGACTTGATCACACTATCAATTGGATTGAGTATAGTTAGACTTATCATTTTGAGTATGACATGTATAGAGACTTAGTCTTTTTGTTATGTGTCATATTGATTAGCCAAATGTGTTGGCTCATGATGATATTGTGATTATTTTGTATATGGCCATGAGAGGTGGCTCATATTAATTACTTGGGTTGTAACCCTAATTATTTATGCATGCATGCAAATGTGTTTATGTGTTGATGTGTTTAGATGCTTGTGGATGATATGTGAAATGAATAGCATATGTATTTAATGGATGAATGAGGACTAATAGGTATGACTAAATTATGGAGTAATTGAGTAACTAAAAAGGAGAATTATAATGATGAATAAGTATGAAATTGGTGTGGAATGCCATATGGAAGTATGATGATTGAAGTATGTAATATGTCCATATTATGAAGTGATGGATTAAACATGATAGTGTGTGCTTGTGTAGCCAAATGTGCCATGTTGCATGCTATGAAGTAGGATTGAGTATGTGAGTGTTTAGGGGTGGCAAATGGCTTGGAAAATAGCCCCAAAATTGTCCACACTGGTAGACACACGAGCATGTGTCTAGGCTATGTGTGACACACGGTCTGCCCTATGGGAGTGTGATCCGGCCGTGTGTCCCCTGCACCCAAATTATGCAAGTTAGTATGCCCAGTAGTAAATGCACGAGCAGAGACACGGCCGTGTGTCTCAGCCGTGTGAAGGACACGGCCTTAGGACATGGGCGTGTGCCTAGGCCGTGTGAAGTCTGTACTTAATTTTTAGAATTTAATTCGACACACGGCCTAATTTCCCTCTTAAACCCCTCTTTTCAATTCCATGATCCTCTTTTTGCTGCTTTATCCCCTCAACATGCCTATTTTCTTCACCCTTACCTTGTGTAACATGCATTGAACATGAACAAGGTGAATAATACCTTTTGATGTTAATTTTTTTTTCCTTCCTCTCCATTTTTGCCACCCCCTCTTTTGCTCCTCCTTTTTCCTCCATTTCCTCTTCATTTTTCTTCCATTTCACCTCCTTAACAAAACCTTTTTCCGTAATTCTCCTCCCTTTCCTCTACAATAAGATATTTCTTATCTATAAATTTTAATAATTTAAATTATAAATAAAGTGTAATTCAAGATGAATATAAATTATAATTTAATATTTAATATCAACTTTTTTATTTAGAACTTTTTAGCTTTAATATAATAATAAATAATAGTATAAATTAGAATAAAAGTGTAATTCAAGACAAATATACTGAATATTTGATATTTATTAGACTTTATCTATTCAAATTTTTAGATTTAAAATAATGATAGCATATCTTTTTAAAGTTGGAATCAATTTAAAATAATAAAATATTACTTATTTAAAAATTCCAACAATTTAAATTACAATTGAAGTGTGATTCAAGATAATATATACTACAATTGATATTTTATGAGACTTTATCTATTCAATTTTTTATTTATTTTTAATAATAAATATTTTTATGTTTATGTAAGAAATAATTTAAAACAATATGATACTATTTATGAATAAATTTGAATATTTTAAATTACAATTAAATTTTAATTTAATATTTTATATAAAATATAATTCAATATTTAAACTATTAGTATAATGACAATATGTATGTTTAAGTAAAAATAATAATTCAAAATAAAAAATGTTGCTCATCTATAAATATGAATAGTTTAAGGTTTTTTTTATTTAATAATAATATTAATATAAAATTTAAATTTATTATTATATTTTAAAAATATTTATGTATTTTTATATATTTTTAAAATTTTTAGAATTAGAATCAAATTGAGAATATTTGTAAATTTTGATGATTAATTTTTTAAAATTATGACTAAATAGATATAATATGTAAAAATTGATTGCTACATTTATTATTATATCATCTTTTTAATTAATCGGCAAAAAATAACCAAAATAATCAAATTATGTAATGTAAATATTTAAATTGTAAGACTTTTATTTTAAGTGTCTAAAATAAAAAAAATTATAATTAAATGGATATATGTATAGTTTAATCTAAAAAATAAAAATAAAAAGTAATTAAAAGTAAAACAATTGATGGATACCTATTTGTCAAACCAATGGTTTAGGACACTCTCTACATTTAAATTTGTGTGTACTCGTACAAGAACAAAATAGTATTAAATTAAGCTCTCACCCAAATCAATTTCATTTCACTAAAGGGGGAAACTATGACAATTCTAACGACTAAAACCCTGCTTTTAAATCCGTTAATTCAGTTGAAAACCCCTCTCCCTCTCAAATTTCGCCCCAAAATCGCATCAATCTCCGCTCGTCTGGACAATTCCCAGCAACAAATGAATCTCTCTGTTCTTAGATTCACTTTGGGTATTCCTGGATTGGACGAATCCTATTTACCTAGATGGATCGGATACGGCTTCGGTTCCCTTCTCATATTGAACCATTTGCTTGGATCCGACTCCATTTCCGCTGCGCAGCTGGTAATTTGCCTTCTCTATTTCATTACAGTTTTAACTTCTCATTATAATTTTTTTAATCGATGTTTTTAATGTAGAGAACGGAGGCTTTAGGTCTATCTTTGGGTGCCTTTTCAGTTACACTTCCTTACCTTGGTAAATTTCTCAAGGTAATAATTTGATTTTTCAAATTTGTTGTTCAATTTGAAGTTTAGATATAATGTTTGTAGTAACATGATGCATAGGGTGCAGCTCCAATGGATCAAACGACTCTGCCTGAAGGTGCTGAGCAAATCTTTGTTATGTCAGAAGATGTGTCGGTTGCACAAAAAGAGGCTTTAGCTTGGGCAACATATGTTTTATTGCGAAATACCAACACCACCTCTGTGGTAAAAACCCCGAGTAAAAAAAAAAAAAGAACTTAATTAGGGAATTTATAGCTGCTATTCTTTTGAGTTATTACTAATTTTGTTTGTTGTTGATATCTCAAATTTTGTAGTTGATATTAACGCAAGGTGAATTATGTATACGTGGATATTGGAATTTGCCTGACGGTGTATCAAAAGATAATGTACTTGATTGGTTTAAAAGTAATATAGAAGAAACCGGTCTCTCTGATTTGACAGACACCCTTTATTTCCCTCAAACTGCAGGTAAATAATTTTTGTTAGCTTTTGTATTGAAGGGATATGATCGTCTTCAATGTGTCTGATATTTCAATTGATGAATAATTTAGCTTCTAAGAACATCTTAAGACTAGGAACTATACTGCTAATGTCTGTGGCTTTCCCTGGTTTCTTACTTTCTTGTTTCATTTGAACCACCAAGACTAGGAAGCATTATGATGACATTTATCCTTGCCGACAATTAACCTTGACCCTGTAACTCTCATGCACTTGTTGGCTCCTTCTCCCAATTAATCTTAGGGTGCTTGGCTAAGTAAAAGGGAAAATTAGTGTACAATGATTATCATTTACAGTGAATATATGGTTTGTGAAGTAGGAGATAATCTAAGTGGTTATAATAATTAATGGTATCTTCTTGGATGTTAAAATATGAATTAGTGATATCAGTGCAATATTTTCCTTTTTAGCTATGTTCTTTAAACTGTTCCTTGTGTCTAATGCCAATATTTAATCATTATTACAGATGCTGAATTTTGGAATATACTTCCTCAGGGGACTCGTTCTGTCTTGGTACAACCAGTACTACTCGGTCCTAATCCAAGCATGAATGACATGGGGAATATTGAAGGTTTTTTCCTGTTGGCTTCAAGCATGAGATATGCATATAACGAGAAGGACAGAGCCTGGATAAGAGCTGTTTCGAACAAACTTAGAAGTAAGAACTAATATTGTGTGTGTACCTTACCTTCATACTGTTAGTTTGCTTTTTACATCTTTATGAAATCTGTTTTATACTTCTCTTGGTTTCTTTGCCACTGTCTGTTCTTGGCGACCCCATTTTTTCAGTTTGAAAGCAATGCCAGTATTTCTAGTTCGCTTTTGACTTGATGATAAGTTTGATGCCTTATAAAGATTGCCAATTTTTTTTTTTTTTCTTTACCAGCATCTTCTTTACTGAGATAGATAAAAACTAATGTTGCTTCTGGTCACCAGTAGATTGCCAGCGCTTAATGTATTAGAAGTCTTTAGTAGTTGCAGGATTAGATTTTTTTTATAATACAAAGAGATCTCATTTTGTTTACGTATTCTGATTACATGGATCCTAATTATAATCCAAATACCAGATGAACGAAGAACTTGGCACTTCTATGACATTCTATTACAATCTTAAATACTTGGAAGCCCTTGCATGTTGCATCTAGATGCTGGAGAAAATTAAATATAGCTTGTCAAATTGTACGACCATATAAAGCCACCCGTCCTTTGACCTTTTCCATATATTTAGAAGAAATGCCATCTATGCCTAATGAACTCTTAAGATGTATAATATAAGTTTATTTGCAAGAAAGTGAAATGTTGGTGCTATCATTATTCTATAGGGATTTGTGTGAACATTGTTTAGTTCAACAAAGAAGCTAGATTGTAAATAAATTGCTCTCTCTTTTTCTTGGAACCTTCAATCCTATTTTTTTTTTTTGTCCAGAATTAATTATTTTATATCCTTTTTTCTCCATTCCATCAATTGAAGTTATTGACTTTCTTTGTGCAATCTCAAATTTAAGAATGGTTAAGGTTTATGATGGCAAAAACACTCATCTATTCCTGAGCGGAGGAAAACAGACTATTCATGAAATTAAGACAATGAAAAAAAATAATTTAAGAATAGGAAATCAGCTTTATATCTCTTCTGAGGTTTTATGACAAGATTTGAATCATGTCCCAATAAATGTGGCTGGAGAAGATAACACAAGACACTATGAAACAAATATGTCGAAGTATTTTATCTTGAATCATTCTATTGTAGAACATTCCTTTCTCAAAGTTTTGTTCTTTTCAGATGAAGCAAAAAAATAAGATATTAAATTTGCGGTTTAATTGCTAGAATGGCTTGGTACAACACAAGTTGAGCTGTTATTCTTTTCCTTAAACTTCTAATAGTAAGATTGAGCATATGAGAAAATCAGCGTGTCATCAATATATACCTTGACAAAATTGCTTTTCATGCCTCAATTTTGAAGTGAACATCCCAAAATTTTGAAGCATTGATCAAATTACAGTGGTTTTATATCAAAGAAATGTAAATGCATGACATTTTTGTTTGCTCCCCTAACTTATTATAGATATATCTTTCAGAAGGAGGAAATCCATTCCTTTCACGAATTATTTGTTTGCAGGATGAAAATGATTCTCACTGGACTTGCAAAAAATCTAAAGTCATACAAGAAGGAACTTGAAGAATAATGGGATCCTACAGAACTTTCTCCTGGCCATACACCTTTCCTTTCATAAAATATTTCGATGAAACTGATTCTTCACTGGATCTGTGAAGTATCTTGTTATACACCAAGAAGCTTGAAGAATAATGGGGTTCTACAGAAATTTCTCCAGGCCATACACTAGATGCTGTTGAAATTGTATGGGCTACACAAGTAAGTTTACTTTTGCAATGTTCTGAACAAAATGCTTGGAGCAAGACATAATGTATATTCTGCAATGCGATCAGTTACCTTGAGTCGGGCAACCTTTCTAATAGCCAAGAGTAAGCCTGGCATGAGGCACTGCACATCTGTGATATCATGTTTGATGGTGTAGACCTGTGGCCAGCGGTTAAGCACTTGTGGATTAGAGTGGTATCAAATTAATTGTCACAGCTAGGAGAGAGGAAGGGGCTGGGGGGGTTTACCTCTCCTGGTCCAGAGAAGTAAACTGTTGTACTAGATGGAAGCCCAGGAAGGACCATGCTATGAACACGCACACCGTCTTCACCTAAGACTTGACCCCTTGCCTTACAAAGGGGAAAAAAATGAAAAATGAGCCACCTTCTTAATTAGCGTTTTGGATTATGTGTGCTTCTGTTGTTTCTTTTGGTAACATAAATTCTCATAAATGTAAATCTATATCTCTAGTTCTTTCTTGTATGAAACCAATTAGTAGAATTCAGATGATCAATGTGATGGATTTTCCTATGCTTTATTAGTAGCTCTATATGACAATTACTGCAATATCATATCTGACAAGATAGGCACCAGAAACAAAAGTTTAAGGATTTTTTTCATTTGTATATTTTCATTTCATTTAACATCTTTCCCTACTCTCTAATTGCCACAACTAGATGGAAATAGATGATAATAGAAGTCCAATTCAATTTTTGATATTTTGGTTCTACCATCATTTTCTGTATATCAATGCTTTACCGAAACATCTGTTGGAAGGTCTTCTCTGTTGTAGATCTGACCAAGGTTGGAGAGGTTGTTGGCAATCTGGATGGCATCTGGTGAGGGAAGATCCTGTAATCAATGGCAAGTTTAACATCTCATCAGGTCATCTACAAGGGACATGTATGTTGGAGTTATGTAGACTTAATTGTCAAAGCATAATGCAAAACTACATTCATATACTTCATTGCACCACACATTCTATAGATGTGTGTTTATTTCATTTAACTTTGGATGACTGCCGTGACAACTGAATCTCCAACATTTGTACTGAAAGCCATAAAAAATATAAAAACCCAAATATAACTTGTAGCTTACTGTTGCATGCGCCCTTGATTCAACAATTTCTACGTTGTTGTAGTGGAAGGAAGCTGAAATGGCAGCTTGCTGGAGGAGAATAGATCCTATGGACAGAGTTGGTGCAACTAGGCAACCCTAAAATACTTCGTATTCGTTAGAATTGCAACAAGTTGCTTGGCTCTGCAAATTAAAGCGGTATAAAATATTTTCTGAAACAAGTAGACATTGAAATATATCTCACCCTGTCCTCACCATGCTGGCTTTCTCGCAAAATGCAGATAATGCTGATATTGTGTCAACCGTAATCCGAGGCACATAAACCACACTTCTCAGACCAAATGCTGTTGCCTATGAGAAGTTGAAAAGAAAACTATTATCAGCTATTCTAGTATAACTTTTAGAAAAGTTATTTTTCAGTGGTCATATGAAAAATATGGTTTATCCTTGCTTATTCACTGAGGCTGCAAAATAAGTTGATATAAGAATATAGTAGTGTTTAGATACCGAACCTGTTTTACGTTGTCATAAACTGCTGAAGGCTGAGTGAAATCAACAACGACTCCTGTCTCTTTTGACTGATAGAATTATTGTGATCAAAATGGTATGACCAGTGAATGTTTGTTAATGTCAACTTAAAAGGATATTGGAATTGGAATGCTACCTGAGATATCGAACCTAAAACCATAGTGAGATCATTCATGATAGGAATTTCTAGAGGCTCTTCCATATCACACACCTAATGTAGAAAAAGGAACTGTTAAAAGTTGGATTTTATAGCCAAGTGATTATTGAGGGGGTAAAAGTGCACGGAACAAGACATGAATGGACTTTAAACCTTTCCTATGTCTTCTCCCACACAATAGGAATCCACTGCACCGGCCACCTCCATTCCTCTAGCTTTAGTCACTGCAATTACTGCAGCCCTTCCTATTTCCTTTGCTGCTCCATTTATAACAACCTGTTTCCCCAAATTGGGAACAGACAACTTCTTAATCACCATGTATAGTAACGCAGAAAATTTTTTGAGCAGGTATTGAACCACTACCTTAATATTGCTTTGAGAGGGTTGCGCTGAGCAAGAGAAGGAAGGCCTAACTCTGGAATTGCAAGGAGGTCGTTGGATAGCAAGATGAAACTGGCAGCTCAAGGTCGCCATGGATGTTCTTAAATATATTTAGCTACTGAGCCTTCTCAGCTGATAAGGGTAAAATCTTCTTTGCCTAAAACCTTTTATTGTCACGCATGCTTTGTTCCTCGGATAAGGTTTGTGTGGGTTTTGACAACCCTCGTTTGGAGAGTATTGTATGATAGCGACATGCATGTCTTAGCAGTGAGCTCGTATAATTCATGAAATAGGCTGCTAGGTATTTTATTTTTCTTTACTCTTTTAATTATAAGATTCGGTGAAATAAAAATTCACCGTTTGCTTTTTGATTTTTTCAACAAATAAATATTTGATTAATTGAAACCTAAAGCAAAAGAAATCCGAGGTGTTATAAACTACACAGTTCGATTATCTAGCATCTAACTTTCATAAGTGTTTATATAGGGTACTGAGAATAAAAAGAATTACAAATTGAGTACTATTGTTAATAACCATTTTTCATTTGTCTCCCATATTTAATAGATTTTTATTTTGATCACTTGCCATTAATTCAATATTATTTTACACTCATTTTGTCATCCAACTTTAATAACTTTTCATTTTGGTAACTCATTTTATCTTTTAAAATTTAATTTAATTTAATTTAATTTAACCTTTTAGAATTATTTTTTGTTTCTTCTCTGTAAAAGGGAAAAACCTAGGGTTTTATAGGAATTATAGGGAAAACTCATTTTAATTTCCTTTAATTGTTAATTTTTTAGAATTAATTTTGTTTTTTTCAATAGAAAAAATTAATTAATTTTTTAGAAATAACTTTAGTCTTTTTTTCCAAAAGAGAAACAAACCTAAGGTTTTACATTGGGTTTTCATAGGGAAAACCATTTTTTTTTTTAAAAAAATTTTCCAACCTAGGTTTCTTTAAGAAAATACTTGGATTTTTACGGAGAATTGATTTGGACATGGGTTTCATCTCCCGAATTGAATAACTCAATGTCGTACAAAACCTAGGTTTATTTTGAAAAAATTAAAATTAATTTTTAAGAAGTGAGTGGCCAAAATGGAAATTTACTAAAATCTAATGACTAAAAAGAGTGTACAATAAATTGAATGAATGGTTGACCAAAAATTAAATCTTATTAAAGTTGGGTGAGTAAAATGAAAACAATTGTTAATGGCAATGCCTAATTGCAAATTTTTTATTTCAGATGCCTAAAATGAAAACTTATTAAAGTTATGACCAACCACATAGTTTACCTTAAAATTTAACAATCATCAGTTATATAGCTTGCGGTAACCTTAAAAATTTTGTTATATGATATTTTCATATGATTAAGTTAATGTCACGAGTCAACTTGACACCAACTCAGTCAAAACAAATTATCAAATTAACCTTATATATTTTAATTAAGTTATATTATTATGATGACACTTTTATCTTTCTGTTCTTTCTTTTTTTTAAAAAAGTCAATAAAAATGTTACAAATATAAAGCCAATGTTATTTGAATCGAACTGGCCGGTCGGATTGTGAATTACCTGAGGTATTGATTTGGAAAGTGACTTTGAACCTATTAGATTGAGAACCGGCAAACCGATTAAAAAACTAGTTGAATAGAAAGTTGAATCAGCTAAAATACCAGTTGAACAGACACGTTTGAGTTGAGATTTTTTAAATTTTATTATTCTTTTTGGATTTTTAATTGGACCAGTGATGTAACATCCTATTTTGGCGAGTCCTGAATTTGGTGAGCAAATTGAAAGTAATCTGAGTGGCATAGTGTTATTCGCCTAATTGATGCTTTTGGTGTATAGATCAGGCGCATAGTACACGTTAGATTATTGAAAAATTTATTTACAGCATGTGCTGAGTCATTACGAGGAGATTGGTAAAAGTATTGAGGATTCTGGCTAACTTGCGTAATCACCGAATGTAATGTAAGTCCAATTCATTTAGTCATGATCTAAATGAATTGGTTAGGAACTAGTTGAATAGAGGAACCAGAGAAAAATATAAAAATATTGGGTTTTCATAGTTGTAAGTCATTTATAAAGGCAGTGGTGACAATTTATGACACGTGTCAGGTTCCAATAAGGGTTCAGGTTAGATATTTAGATATTCAGGTTAGAAAAAGAGGAAGCGTTACTTTTTCCTTCTTCAAGAAGTATTGTTACCTGAAACTTAAAAAACTTCCAATATTTCTTTCTCCTTGAAGTTGGAGTTGTAGATCTGAATCTTTACCAGTGATTACTCCAAGTCAAGGTAAGATTTATGACTATGCATGTTATGTTGTGAAAGAGTAAAACTATTATATTTGGTAAATCAGTAAGATAAAGAAAAACAGCCTTTCTTAGGGATTTTCTGTGTTCGAAATGATGGAAAAAGGGATATATGAATAGATCTTGATGGGTTTTCATGTTCTGTAGAAGTAGTTTATGCTGATTTGTGTGATGGAAGTCTGGATATGGAGTTTTAGACTGCAGTAGGTGAGAACTAGGTGAGTCTCTAAGCTAACTCTTATATGAATACTATTCATATGAAACATTTTTGTAGAAATTGATTGAATAAGGACACTAAATGTAACACCCTTTACCCTTATCCGACACCGGAATAAGGGACGAGGCATTATCGAACTTAAACTCATGTAATCATACAAAGCCGAGACATAAATTTTCGTCCAAATTAAAAACCATTCATTAACATGCATATCATCCCTTATATGGGCCTAAGAGGCCCCAAAACATACTTTGGGAGTAGCTCGGGACTAAACCGAGAACTTTGAGAGTCACACGCCCGTGTGGGTAGGTCGTGTGGTCACACAGGCCCGTGTGCCCTAGGACATTTCCGTGTCCTCAGCCCGTGTAACTCTCTGACTATGACATCATCAACAAAATAGGGTCACACGGCCAAGTCACTCACCTATGTGCTAGGCCGTGTGGCGAATTAAATTCCAAAAATCAGGTGTAGACTTTACACGGCCTGGGCACATGCCCATGTCCTAAGGCCGTGTCCTTCATACGGTTGAGACACACGGCCGTGTCTATGCCCGTGTGTTTACTACTGGGCATTCTGTTTTGCATTAATTAGGGTGCAAGGGACACACAGTCGGACCACACGCCCATGGGGCAGACCGTGTGTCATATACGGCCTAGATACACGCCCGTGTGTCTACCCGTACGGACAACTTTAAGGTTATTTTCCAAGCCTTTTGTCACCCTCAAAAACACATGCACACATACACATCTCCTTGGTATCCAACATGGCAGAAATGAGCACTTACACATCCATAACATGATTCATGCATGAAAATTTCTTATCAATTTATACTTCTATTTTACATCATTCATGCCTTAGTTGTTATCATGCCCTTTACTCACAATCCATCATCAAACATCCATGATCATATCCACAATTTAGACATGCCAAATGCATTTAACCACATCATGAGTAACCTTAGCACATGCATGCATATATAAATAGGATTTACATCCCCATAATCAATATGAGTCATATCTCATGGCCATATACAAAATGAATCATCAAATTATTAGAACCTGGCACACTTGGCTAAACTAATATGACATATAACAAAACAACCAAGTCCCTATACATGCCATACTCAAAATTTTGAGACTAACTATACCAAAAGATCCAATTGATAGTGTGATCGAGTCTCCAACGTCCTACGATCCCCGTGCTAGCTTGGCGATACTATAAGAAAATGAAAAAGAAGGGGAGTAAGCATAAAACTTAGTAAGTTGCATGTAAATAATTAACAACATTAATCATACATTCTATTATACATAACACAGTATAATTTATCACAGTCATTGAGTATCATAGATGCATTTTAAATCATGTTCTTTACATAGTGAACGATAAACTCATGATCATAATTCATTCATTCACTTCTTACCGAGGTCTCATCAATTCATAATATTAATATTCATGAGCTTCATGTACATACCTGTACCTTTTTAACATGATCGTACATTGCCATCTCTTTGACAAAAACCTTGGATTACCCATTGAACCACTTGGAATACTAAAGAATACCCGGGAAATCTCATACACATAGTAAGATGCCAATGCCATATCCCAGATATGGTCTTATATGGAATCATAAATCGAAGCCGATAGCTCAGCTATGGTCTTACACGATGTCTCATATCGATGCCAATGCCATGTCCCAGACATGGTCTTACATGGGATCACAAATAACCCTAATGTCATGACATTTGTATCCTAACTATTCCTAAGGTTCAATCGGGATTTTAAGGTACCAAACCTTCATCGAATCGTCATCGAGTCAACGTTAACCAAATCCATAGATGCAAATATATACATTTCATGCAATATCAAAACATTAAATACATAATAACATAATGTTGAATTACTTACACACAAACTTACCTCAATACCAAATATGGACAATTAACTCAATTTAATCTAAGATCTTGCTCTTTCCCCGGTCTAGGCCCAGACTCCGTTTTTCTTAATCTATAAAAATAAATTTCACTTATTTAATCATCACATTGTTCAAATCAGTCCAAAAACCATACTTTGGCAAAATTATAGTTTTGCCCCTAAACTTTCACATATTTACAAATTAGTCCCTAGGCTCGTAAAATGAAATTTATGCAATTTTCTCCCTTTACAAGCCTAGCTGAACCTTATATAAACCTATAGCAACTCATACATTTCACAAATTCATACATTTAACTTATAAATTTCACATTTCTCCATCTAGCCCCTATTTGATAATTTCATCAAAAGTCCCTTAACAAAAGTTGTTTATTACCCAACAAGGTTTCATTTTTCTTTCATTAAAATTCAGAAATAACTATCATGCTATCATGGAAAATCCCTAGCTTTTTAATCATATTGCAAATTAGTCCCCTATTTAGCTAGCTTAAGCTTCAAGGGTTCTAGAACCATAAAAATCCACAAAAACTAACACCAAAATGACTTACATGTAGAGGGTTTATTGTGCTGAAAATTTCAAGCTTCCATGGAGGTTTTTCTCCTTAAATTTTTGGTGGAAAAAGATGGAGAAGAAAGATGACCATTTGTTTTATTTTATTCATTTAGCTTTTGTCATCAAAATACCAACCCTACTAACTTTTACTTTTTGACTTTTCTTCTCCATGTGCATCCATTCACACATATAATGGCCTATTTACTCATTAATGACCTCAAATTTTAAGTTCTATAACTATTTAACACATTTAGCTAATAGAACATAACTTTGGCACTTTACTCGATTTAGTCCTTTTTCACAAATTAAGCACTCAAACGATAAAATTTCTTAGCAAAAATTTTACACAATCATTTTATCATTCTGTATCCCTCAAAATAATACTAAAATAAATTTTATGACCTCAAATTTGTGGTCTCAAAACCACAGTTCCGACTAGGCCCGAAATCAGGATGTTACTCCAAAGCTATAAAAGTATAGTATGATGGTTATGTAATTGTATGAGTGATTGTTGAAAATAGAATGCGTGTTATGGTATGGTTTGTGAGAATTTTAGGTTCGGTCACATATGTGTGTGTCAGATGTATGTTATAGTGTATGATCTATTAAAAGATAAGCGTGGTTTGTGTTAGTGAACGAATGGTCTGTGAAGTGAGCCTGTGTCTATCTCCGCAATATTGTTTAAAGGGGTCCATCGGGACTTTAAACATGAATTCTGAAAGGAAAAGTCTATGGCCATGGCACTCGCTAAAGGAACTTAAAGGAAGGCTATTACCCATGAGGGGTTTTCTGCGTGTCCAATACGAAGATCACATAAGTGAGTTTAGGCAAATCCATATCGTAAAAACACGACAGATAAAGAAAGCATTTGTGGCATAAAATGAAGAAAGCCTTTGTGACAAACCATGAAAAGAAAGCCTCTGTAGCAATATAAAATGAAAGCCTTTGTGGCACATTTATGAAAGAAACACCTTTGTGGCGAATCATGAAGGGATAACCTCTATGGCGAACCCTGCAATGATAGCTTTTGTGGCAATAATTTAAGAGATAAGCCCTTGTGGTGCACTTTGATGGAATAATTTACATGGTAAATTCTGAAACAATGCCCTTGTGGCGTATCCTAGTAAGGCTCTTAGTGACATACCTAAAGGAATGATTCATGTGACGAATTCTATATTAAACTGTTTTGGCGCGATCAATATGAATTGTCAATGTGATTAGAAAATTAGAAAGACATGGTGTCTTCATGGGCTACGGAAAAGTGTTATGTAAGGATATGGTTTGACTGCGAATAATGAAGTGATGTGAAGAGATGATGGGTAAACATAAAAGAAATGTATTCTGAATAGAATTTTTCTAATTTTTATCTAAAAGAATGTACATGTTATCTGTATATGTGATCAAACATGAATTATGGTGAAATGATAACTTAAAGTTACGCATACAAGAGTAACGGTGTTTCAGCTATATGAACCTCTACAAAGGAAATGAGTAAAGACTTATAGAAGATCAAATTGAAAGAGGTAAGTGACGCATTGAAGATGTTGATGGGCAAGTAATGAGTTCAGAGTAGGGTGTGATATCCATAGAGAATGAAATTCTAAGAAAAGTATTCACCAAAAACAACTTGAAAGTCCAGAATAATTCTTCAGTAACAATGTGCAAGCATTGTCCAGGTAAATGACGTTTTCCTCACTAAGTTCTTATGAACTTACCTATGTGTGATATATTATAGGTAAATTGATGTGAGTATGCGTCAGGAGAGATGATACCAGGACTATGCTAAGAAGTGGTGTATCGAGTCATTATGCATACACAGTGTTTGTGGTGTGTTTAAAATCTGAGTTGTCATTGAGAATCTCATACCTTGAGGTATCTGTAATAAATTAGGATTCCAAATTAAATATCATTGTAATTTAATTACCTCGCGTTGTAGTTGTATATACTTAATTGTATTTACCTATATATTTTAGTTTGAGATTTTGTAGTTAAGTAAGTTGTCTTTATCTATAAATTGTATAAGTAAATTAAGTTTGTGTCTATATTTGTGTGGTAATACCCAAGATCTGGATCCAGTTGATCGGATCGAGTTGAGGGTGTTGCGGGTGATCTAGTGGTTTTATTGGTTTGATCGCCGATCCTATTTAGAAAGCATTGATTGAGGCTTGAACCCATGCCACTGGCATCTATATATTTTTTACCACTTAAACAAAAGTTTTATTTTAATAATTTTTATACATTTCAATGTTATTATACAAATTGTTTCACTCATATTGTTTGTATATATTGATAACTAGGTTTTTTATCTCGTGCAATGCACAAATTTGGTTTTACTTTTCGATTAAAATTATTATATAATTTTATATAAATGATGTAATTAGTATTATAAATAACTTTAAATTATTTTTGGTACTTCTGATGTTCGCTTTTCTATTCATGTTCGGGGTTCGAAGTTACCCTAAACAATATTGTCTCCAAAGTTTGAACCTTGTTCTTTCCTTAGGAATGTAAATACCTTGGCATTGTACCTTTAAAGTATTATGTATTTTTTATACAATTTCTTATTATATTTTTTATTTGAAAATTATACTTTATTAAATCATTATTATATTCTTATAAGTATATATAATGTCGTTTCTTAAACATATATTAAAAATGATAAATGAAAATAACAAAATATGAGTTTATAAATTTATTTGAAAAAAAAACTATGACTAAAATATGAATTTTTATAAAAAAAAAGAGAGGTTAGTTTAATAAAAAAATCATAAAGAGGAATTACATTTGAGAATTTTTTGAGAATTTTGTGCAAATGTCTGATAATTTTTAAAGTAAGAAATTAATAAAATTTTTCAAATCAACACGGAAATAATAATAATAAAAATTTAATCGATGTCATCATTTAATTTCTTCTTTTAGAATGTTAGAGGTAACATTGTTTTGCAAGGCTTGTAGGATTTGGTCTGAATGACCTTACATTTGACTTTTATTTGCTTGAATTGAGTGCATCCCTTCTTCAAGGTTACCAACTCTAATGAGCATCAAAAGGTAATTGCTAAAGTTGGGCTTCTTTTTTACTTCTTGGGGCCTCAATGGCTGAAGAGGTTGGTATGGAAGGGTTGGACAGGGATGGTTGAAGTTATCTATTTCTTGATAGGAAGCCCTTTTGGTTCTCTCTCTATCTAAGATTGGCAGCCTATTTTTAGTAATGTTGGAAACAGTAGTTTTGGGGTCACAAATTCAATGAGTGAATTCGTAGATATTATTATTTAATATTTACAAGTAAAATATAATATTATAATAAATTTTGATTTGATAATTTATGTTATTTGAATGAATAATTAAGTTCAAGTAATTTGTTCCTAAAGTCAAGTAGTTTTGGAAAATTAGGTTTTGGGACCTCGTTTTTGTAAATCAAGCCCGTACATATGTTATTATATGGGTGAAGTGAAGTTCGGTCCGAAAATTTTAGTGATTTGTTAATTAATTAAAGAAAAAGAACTAAATTATAAAAAATGTAAAAGTTAATCGCTGTTGATGTTTATTAACTAAATTGCATAATTAATGTTGGTTTAGTGATCTAAATGGCAATTAGACCCTAGTGTAATGTAGTGGACAATAATGCTTTGTGTTAAATGAATTGTCTTTCGTTAAAACATTTTTAATTAATTTAATATGTTAAATTAAGTAAAATAAAAACCCAATGTTATTTTTTTATTCATCATCTTCCACAGAAATAAGAAAACATAGCATGAGAAGCCATTTTTAAAGGCTTTCAAGGTTCAGCCATGGATATTTTCTTGCATGGTAAGCTATTTTTAACTTGTTTCTAATAATTTTTCTATTTTTGAGATCGTTGCAATTAGGTCTAGCTAACTCATATCTCTGTTTTCAAAACTGTTAAAGATTTTGGATTTTTCCATTAATGAATCTTAGTTATTCTTGATATTAAATGATGAATTTTTCCATTAACTCATATTAGTTATTCTTGATATTAAATGAGTTTGAATATGTATTTTAATTTTATAAATTGAATTTAATCATTATAGATCAAGATTTGATTCATATGGAGGATAACCGAGAAAAAATAAAAAATTACGGATTAGTCCCTATGAGTCAATCATTAGCAAATATTAGGTAAGCTCATAGTGTAATATTATGTAGATGTATGTTTCTCTATGATTGCATTATTGTTTACTAGTTAATTGTATATATGTGAAATTTCATTAGTTACCTTTATATTATCAAATGTTGCAAATAGATACATATGAAATGAATGATTGGTGGTGGCAACTATTGTGATTTCACTTTATTAAAATGAACATAACAGTTCTATAGTATGTGTACAGAATTAATAAAATGCCTCTGATTGATGGATATGTATAAATGTAATGAATTTACATTTAATGCCCGGTTGAACGTAGTAAATGCTTAGGATACGATTGGCATGCCAATAGGGTTTGAACGCGCGCTTGTATGGGTTTGCACTTCGGTGCCTCTTGTTGCACGTTTGTGCCTCTGTTAGCACTTCGGTGCCTCTTTTACACATCTATGATGCCTCTGGTATAGTGTAGTTACCCGAGCATCCGAGTCAAGTTACTTAGTTCATCAGGCTATGTGTTAATTGAATTAGAACTTATATATGTGCTTAATGCTATTGCATATTTATGGTATTAGTAAGTGAAAAATGTTACAATGAATTTCTTGTTTATATGTGTGAATAACTACATTGAGAAAATTTGGTTTATGGTATTTATTAAGTTCTATGAGTAGGGTTATTATGATATATATATATGTACGTGTGTGTTTAATGTTGAAATATTGATGTATACCATTTGAATATTGTATCAAGAATGATTTTATAATATGTTTCATATTGATGATTATATGATTAAAGGTAGATATTTATATAGATATATGAATTACTTTGGATTGAATTATTATAGAACAGGAAGCATATGATGAACCATTTTCAGAATTAATTCTATACGTGTAACACCCCTAACCCGTGTCTGTCGCCGAAACAGAGTTATGGAGCATTACCGAAACATTCAGAACGTTTTACAAATAATTCTTATAAATTACTATTCGTTTATCGAGATCATTCATAACGACCCTTGATTGGTCCCTTGAGGCCCAATACGAGCTTTAGAATCGAGTCGGACTAAATCAAGACCTCTAAGAATTTTTCGCGACTTTTCAAAAATTTTCCAAGGTGTAGGGCTCACACGCCCGTGCTAGAGGCCATGTTTGACCCCGTGTAACTGTCTAACTTGCATACATGGCCATGCCACACGCCCGTGTGCTAGGTTCTGAATTAGGTACAAGTTTCACACGGCCAAGACACACTCCTGTATTCTAGGCCGTGTGGCACTCACGGCTGAGAGACACACACGTGTCTCTGCCCGTGTTACCAGGCCGTATGTCACACACGATCTAGACACACGCCTGTGTGTCTACCCGTGTAGACAAAATGAAGCCATTTCTAGCTTCATTTCTCACCCAAAATTTCACCCAAAACCTGCACTTGAAACACACATCCAATACCCACTACAGCAAAATAGGTTTTTCGCGGCATTTTTAGCGGCGTTGAAGAAAAACGCCGCTAAAGATCGAGCATTAGCGGCGCTTTTTAAAAAATGCTGCTAATGCTCGATCTTTAGCGGCGTTTCTCAAAAAGCGCCACTAATGCTCATTTATAAAAACGCCGCAAAAGTAAAGCAGAACATCGTCGTTTAACGTTGACCTTTAGTGTTATTAGCGGCACTTTTTGAAAAACGTTGCAAAAAGTAAAGTAGAACGTCGTTGTTTTACGTTGAGCTTTAGTTTTATTAGCAGCGTTTTTATAAAAGCGCCGCAAAATAATTCATCAACACGCCGTTGTTTTTTGTTGAGCCTTAGTGGCATTAGCGGCGCTTTTTGAAAAACGCCGCTAATGCTCGATTTATAGAGGCGTTTTTTCAAAAAAACACCACAAAAAAACATTTTATTGGTTTTTTATATTAATCAAATGCAATTTATTTTTAATTGAATATTTAACTTCTTCAGAAAAAAATAATGACACATAGAAAAAATTTGAAAATAAAAATATATAAAAATATATGTTAAAAATGAAAAAATTAAAATACTATCATTTAAAATAATTTTAAAGCATTTTTGGTATATGACTGATTGTTTGTCAATTTATATATTAGATAAATTCTTCTATAATCATAAAAGGGATAATATTAATTTGAAAATATTGAATTACTTATCATTATAGTTTATGGTTTAGGGTTTAGGGTATATAGTTTAAGGTTTATGGTTTATGATGAGTTAATATTTTAAGGTTTATGGATTATAGGATTAGGGTTTAAGATTTAGGGGTTTATGGTTTATGGTTTATGAGTTAATATTTTAAGGTTTATGGATTATGAATTATGGACTTAGGGATTATGATTTATGGTTCAAGGGTTGAGATTTAGGGATTTAGGGTTTATGATTTAGGGGTTAAGGGTTAAGGGTTAAGGGTCTAGGGGTTAAAGGTATATAGTTTAGGGTTTAAAGTTTAAGAGTAAGGGTTTAAGGTTTATGAGTTAAGGGTTAAGGCATTAAGGGGACATGGGTTATGGATTTAGGGTTTAGGGTTTAGGATAATTAGTGTTAAAAAAAGTAATTAAAATTTGAAAGACTATTATTTAAAATAATTTTAAAGTTTTTTTTGGGTATATGACTACTTTTTTTAAATTTATATATATTAAATAATTTCAAATTTTAAAGATTTCAAAATTTCAATAATTTTCAAGATTTCAAATTTTATCTAATTCTTTTAAATATTAGTTAAATTTTAAAAAATTATTTATTTAAATAAAAAAATTAAAATACTATTATTTAAAATAATTTTAAAGTTTTTTGGGTATATAAGTGATTGTTTTTTAATTTATATTGTTTTTAATTTATATATTAAATAATTTTAATTTTTAAAGGAATTAGCTGTGTTTATAAAAAACGCCACAAAAGGTATACAATAGCGGCGTTTTTAGCAAAATATCATCATGTTTTAAACAAAATGGCGCCGTTTTGTAGGATTTATTAGTGGCGTTTTTTGTGAAGCACCGCAATAGGTTTGGATTTAGCGGCGCTAGTGTATAAATGCGCTAAGATTATTTTGTTCAGATTAAAGCGTCGACGTTTTGTTGGTTTATTAGTGGCATTTATCTAAAACGCCGCAATAGCTTACCCTTTTAGCGGCGCTATTGTAAAAACGCCGCAAATGTTAAATTATGTTGGTTAAAACATCGTCGTTTTGCTGTCTTCTTTTTTACCCACACGATAACTTAGAAATTTTCACAACTCTCCCCAGTTCATTTCCCCTCTTTTCCTTAGTCCCAAATCCCTAAAGAATTATCACCCGTTTTTCCCCAATTCGACATCTGAAAATAACCCCTTCTTTCCTAGTTTGAAATCCCTAAAATTCACCCTTCCCACTGGCCATTGATTTCCCATCTATAGAAAATCAGATTAAGAAAGGCAAGGGTTTCAGAAGTTGGCTTCGGGGTTGAAGAAAACAGTTCAAGGTAAGAAAACAGTTCAACGATTAATGATTTTCTAAGTTTCTTTGTTCTATATTAATGATCGGTATTCGAAGTGTCAGGTGTCCTGTAGGCGTTGGACTTAGGTTTCTAACTATCCCTTTTGCCTTTTTCGTTTACACTGTAAGCTCTTCTCTGCTTATCTCCTCGATAATTTTTGGGTTCAAAGGAAAAGCATATTTCTTTTACGCTTGATTTCAATTTGTGGGTTATTTTTGTTATTTGCTATGTTATATTATAAGTTCATTCAAGTTTCTTATCAGGTTTGTGTTGCTTGATTCAGATTTTGTACTAAGTGGAGTGTATTTTCTTTTAATAACTTCTGTTTTGAAAAAGCTGGAATTTGAAAATTTGAATCTTGTTCATGGAAAGCTTAATAGGAGTTGTATATATATATATATATATATATATATATATATATATATATATATATTTATCCGTGTGTGTGTTCTATAACTTAGTCCGGTTTAGGTATCGTCTTTATGATTGAACTTATATGAATTGTTTTTGTGTTGATATAAATACATAATTCTAGATACATAAATTCTGAAGTTTTTGAATTTTATGAATTATTTGTTTTACCCAAAAAATTAGGAACATTAGTTTTACTGAATTGAGTCGCTCGTGTTTCCTATTTCAAAACATGCGTACTAATTCAAAAATTGCTAGAGAGGTTTGTGCCTAATTTTAATATGGAGTAGTTCCAGTTAGAATTTCTTAGCTTCAAAAAGGAATAAACATGTGGTATCCTTCTGTTGGAATATCACTATTGGTCCCCAACTTTGAGTGGAGCATCTAATTCCAAAACCCATGGTTACCTTTCAATTTCCATTGAAAACATAATTGCTCTTTTTCTATTGGTTCAAATCCATACCCGTTAATAAAAATGATTGAGATTTAGTTGAGTGAAACAATAAATATAGACATATGATATGCATGTTTAAGGTTTGTTTATTTTGAATCAGTAGGTGCTTTCTCTTTATCATATGTTTATTTGTTTGTTTTGTTGATTGGAAAAGGCTTTACATTTTTTCATTAGGTGTGTTTAGTGTATGTTTAAGTAGGTTTCGGAAAAAAAGAAAAAGGTCGAAATGTTTGCATATTTAAGATATTTTATGTGCCAACGCTATTTTGCTGGATAGTGTCCTTGTTATTGGCCTAGATTCCATCCTTCCATAACACCAATTCATCTTCTATGTATAACTTGGCTCAATAGAATTGTTTGTTTCTTTCAGTGAGTTCCCAGTCGTCATCTCTTTGAAGAGGGTGTTATTTGGTAGCTCGAGCAGCAATCGTTTTCTCGCATCACAAACATATTTGTATGTGCTTTGATAATACATTCAGCAAGTATGGTAAAGCAACAAATTATTGTGAATCTATGGATTCTTTTTGAGCCTTGAATTCTTAGAACTTATGAAAATATCCGATTACATAAAGTAATTTTTGTTTTTTCTTACATCTGTTCTAGGTACTATCGAGCACCTAAATTAATATTTGGTGCAAATAAATACACCACAGCCATTGACATTTGTTCTATGTACATGTTTCGTTGCTAAATTACTTAACTTATTTCTATGCATTTTCCCTTTAAATTACTTAACAAATACTATTTTTCTGACTCCAGCCTCTGTTTCCTGGTGAGAGTGGAGTAGACCAGCTTGTTGAAATTATTAAGGTACGTTTTAGTTCAAAATTCTTTGCCAGTTTAATGAAGCATTGAAAGGCACCAAAAATATGGTTAAGGATGACAAATATGAATATGACTGTGATGTTTGGAAACTGCATGTCCAGCCCCATCTTCACTATTTTGCCATACATGAGTGGTGCAAATTCTGGAGTTGGAGTTTATTTTGTCAGCTGGGATTCAAAACTGCTTCTTTACGTTTTGTTATTAATAGAAGTTTTCGTGAGATGGATCGAAATTAAAATATATAAAAAGAAGATGGTAATATGAATATAAAATTTATTCCATGGAATCCAACACATAACTTAGAATCGGCAATAACTTTAATAGTATTTATTATGGATTAGGACTACAAGTTGGGTTGAAATGACATTTGTTAGTATTTGTTCAATTGAGTATTTGTTAGTATTCTAGTAAGCACCAAAATTTAAGTTACTTTAAAAACTTTGAAGTCCCATTAAATTAAAGATGAGACTCAATTAAATTGTTGAAACTTTATATAAAATTTAGAATTCTAATTTTACATTAAACCAAGACAAGTTTATTTAAAACAAAATATGTGGCCACCAAAAATGGTTGAACTAATAATAATAATAACAATAATAAGAATGGAAGAAATGAGATTGGTCAAAACTATAGCTTTATTTCTATTATTATACTAGGCCAGTTTAGTCATAAAATAAACTTCTTTGCCAGTTTAGTCATTTAAACATATACAATGATGGTGGTAGTTTGGATTACCTAATTGGATAATAACAATAATGGCTGACTTTTTCTCCAACCTTATTTTAAATATTTTATTTTATTTTTAAATTTCCTAATTAAATTAAATTGTATTTAAAGTTTTATTTTGAATATGTTATTTTATTTTAATTTAATCATGAAAAATATTTTGTCTACTTTTATTTTATTTTTAAATTACCTAATTAAATTAAATTGTATTTAAAATTGTATTTTATTTTTTTAATCACGAAAAATATTTTGTCTATTTTTATTTTATTTTTAAATTACTAATTAAATTAAATTGTATTTAAAATTTTATTTTATTTTATTTTTATCACGAAAAATATTTTGTCTACTTTTATTTTATTTTTAAATTACCTAATTAAATAACCATTATTGAGCACACATGATGAACTTAATTTAAAATAAATAATTAACCCTAAACTTGTAAATTTAATCCAATAACCAATTCTTCACTTCCCTTGTGTTTTCCCATCAACACAATCACAACCCCATCAATATAAATATATATCATATCATATATAATTTACATAACTTACATAATACATAAATATATATCATATCTTACATAATTTACATAAGACAAATAACTTACATAATTTACATAACTTACATAATACATAAATATATATCATATCTTACATAATTTACATAAGACAAATAACTTACATAATTTACATAACTTAATACATAAATATATGTCATATCTTACATAATTTACATAAGATAAATAACTTACATAATTTACATAACTTACATAATACATAAATATATATAATATTTTACATAATTTACATAAGATAATCCCTTTTATTGTCAACTTTAGATTTCAAGAACTACGAAATGGATAGGAGTTGGATGAATTTGTCAAGGGTAAGCAACGCCTATCAAAATGGAGTACAAACTTTTTTAAATTTTGCATTTCAAAATGCAAGCCGAGAGAATATGATTCTTTGCCCTTGTAAGAAGTGTGGCAACATCAATTGGCATTTTCGTGAAGTTGTCTACGAACATCTAATTGTTGATGGCTTTATTTGGGGGTATAAAAAATGGATTTTCCATGGAGAGTGTACATCTAGTGGAACTTCTTCAACGATTAATTCGACTTATCCTGATACTGCTTACCATCAGTATGTTAGACAAGATGACATGGAAGGTATGTTGCGGGATGCATTTAATATGCACAGTCCTAGTGAGCAATCGTTTCCACCTGACTTTATTGCATTCGATGATTGTAATATTGGTGGAAATATTTTTTGCGAAACGGGAACAAGTGCACCTGATGAGGAGCCAAATGCAAAAGCAGCGACGTTCTACAATTTACTTAATGAAATGAACGAAGAACTTTACGCGGGATCAAAATATTCGAAATTGTCTTTCTGTATTCGTCTATTTCACTTAAAATGTTTGGGAGGGTGGACCGGAAACTCTTTTACAATGCTGCTAGAGTTTCTGAGAGAGATGTTTTTGTTTGCAAAAATCCCCCAGTCTTGTCAAGATATGAAAAGACTAATAAAAGATTTGGGCCTTGGGTACGATAAAATTCATAGTTGCCCAAATGACTGCATGTTGTATTGGGGTGATCAGAAAAACCAACAGTCTTGTCATGTTTGCTGTAAGTCTCGTTGGATGGATAGGAATACAAAAGATGTGAATGCAGATGAAGGTGGGGCATAGTTAAGAAAGAAGCCAGTCAAGGTTTTGCGATATTTTCCCCTAATACCAAGACTTCAAAGACTTTTCATGTCGTCAAAGATAGCCGATTCTATGAGGTGGCATAATGATCAACGAACCGATGATGGATTATTAAGAAATCCTGCGGAATCTTTAGCTTGGAAATCATTTGACAGTAAATTTCCAAGCTTTGCAAGCGATCCTTGGAATGTGAAGCTTGGGCTAGCAGCTGATGGCTTTAATCCTTTTAAAATCATGAGTACTTCGTACAGTACTTGGCTTGTAGTGCTTGTTCCTTACAATTTGCCTCCATGGATTTACATGAAGCAATCTTCTTTTATTTTATCAATGATTATCCCTGGAGAGAAAGGTCCCGGAAATGATATTGACATCTATTTGCAGCCACTTATTGAAGAGTTAAAATAGTTATGGCCGGGTGTTGAGACATATGATGTATTTAGAAAGGAGAACTTTAATTTACGTGTAGCTTTATTGTAGACAATTAATGATTTCCCAGCTTATGCTAATTTATCGGGTTAGAGTACTAAAGGACGTTATGCTTGTCCTTGTTGTGCTGCTCAAACTTGTTCAAAGTGGTTGTATAATGGGAAGAAGTTCTCTTACATGGGCCATCGTCAGTGGTTAGATGGAAATCATAAATTTAGATTTCAGA
The DNA here is from genome assembly GCA_025698475.1 of Gossypium anomalum. Lineage (NCBI taxonomy): Eukaryota > Viridiplantae > Streptophyta > Magnoliopsida > Malvales > Malvaceae > Gossypium > Gossypium anomalum. Next base: position 52,813,344 of record CM046964.1, read on the forward strand.
GGACTCTATTTGACAGTACTGAAGAGTACAGAGGAGCTCCTGAGTAGACCATTGGATCTGAAATATTGTTTATGTTAAAAGATATCAATTTTAGTTATGGAAAGATAAATCAACCACCTAACACGCAAAAAAAGAGAAGATCGAGGGATGAATCTGATGCAGAGGATGATCCTAATGAGGCGGACTTGTGGAAAAAAAAGAGTATTTTTTTTAAGTTGCCTTATTAGGAGCACAACATTTTACGCCACAATCTTGATGTCATGCATATTGAGAAGAATGTCTGCGAGAACATAATTGGGACAATTTTAAATGTCGATGGAAAATCAAAAGACAATCTTCAGAGTCGACTTGATTTAGTTGACATGAGAATTCAGTGTGATCTTCATCCTCAAGTACTTTCGAGTGGGAAATATCGGTTGCCACTTTCTATTTTTTCAATGTCAAAGGAAGAGAAAGAAGTGTTCTGCATGGTGTTGAAGGATATAAAGGTCCCAGATGCATATGCGTCAAATATATCTCGATGTGTGAGTCTTAAAGATCGAAGATTATATTTATTAAAATCACATGATAACCACATCTTGATGCAAGATTTACTCCCAGTTGCTTTACGATGCTGTATGTCAAAAAATGTAACGTCCTGTATAATTGAACTATCCAATATAATGAAAGCTATTTGTGGCAAAGTTTTGGATGTTGAAGAACTTGAGAAAGTACAGGATCAAGCCGCTTTGACTTTATGCAATTTGGAGAAGATATTTCCACCTTCCTTCTTCACTATTATGGTGCACTTGGTAATCCATCTCCCTCACGAAGCAATACTTGGTGGACCGATTTTTTATCGATGGATGTATCCTATAGAAATGTGCTAATTTATTTGTCAAGTATTCATTCATTCACATCTATACATTTAGTTACAACTTTTGATAAATATTGTATATCGTGTTTAGGTTCCTAAGCAAATTGAAATCTTATTGTCGCAATAAGCGTTATCCAGAAGGATCAATTGCTGAAGGCTACTTGGCAGAGGAGTGCATGACCTTCTGTTCTAGATATTTAGAAGATGTTGAAACACGATTGAATAGACCAAGTAGAAATGCTGGGCTCAATGATCATAACTTGGCCGAAACTTATTTATTCCAAAGGTATGGAGAACCAATTGGCAAAGTTGAAATTGCAGAATTAGATGATATATCGTGGATACAAGCACATTAATATGTACTTTTTCACCACGATTCAATTGAACCGTTACGCAAGTAAGTTCTAAAATTTCCTCACATATTCGTCGTTTTAATTTGTTTATCTTCTAACCAATTAAACTTGTTTTTAACATAGTGAGTACAAACAAATTTTGAGATCTCCTGCACGTTCTCGAAGATTTCAACATCGAGAGATTAATAAGTTATTCATAGAATCTTTTCATGAATGGTTAATGATACGATCCGCCTCAGGATGAGTCGAGTCGTATGTGAGTTTGCCCAATTGTCTACGAAGAAGTATCGTTCGATTTGTTCAAAGGATGCTTTAAGTGAATAATGGTAGAAGCTATGTAAGAAGGGTTCAAAGATGAGTTTATGGGTATGAAGTTTATGCAGGTTCGGTTATAGAAAAATAATAAAAGATGGAAATAAATATAGTAATTGGATAACAAACAACAGATGTGAAGTGAATTGATGGTTCGATTATGATGAAATGAAAGGATGAAATGGAATGGAATGGAATGGAAATGATCTCAAAAACAAACATGAACCAATATTAGAAAATTTTGACCCAAATGCTTATAAGTTTTCAAGGTGTTCAGATGGAAAATAGGAGAACCTCGACCCGCTACTTAGCAAAGTAGGAACATTGGTATAAGGGTGAACGCCACATTATTTGATAGTGATAAGTTCAGGATAAAAAAGAAGGCAGGTTGACGCCACTAGTGACCTAGATAAGCCAACGAGTTCTTCAACGAAATATGAAAGAAAGAAATCTCACAAATTTCATATAAGTTAAATAGTTTTTTAAACTAAGCAAAAAGATCTCCTTACAAAGACTGATTTCACCTATTTATAGTGCTAAAATAGGTTAGCTGAATGGTCACAAACATTCAACTTAATGTGCCAATTAAAAGCTAAAATTTAACTCAAGTCTTTTCACGTTCTTGAGCTAAATAACTCCATCCTTGAATTCATTTTAATTCAGATGAATGAATGACTTTAAGTGCTTGAAAAATGACTCTTGAGTTAGCCCTAGGTCAGCCGAATGGACACTATCTTCTTAATCAGCTTCTTAATGATGTTTGAATGCTTGAAATAACCTTTGAAAAGGCAAAAATGGCTGGTAGTGGAAAGGTTGCTGCCAAAATTAATTTGGATGATAAAATGCTTCTTAAACCTCCTTTAAATGATGTATAAACCTTCTGTATAACAACCGTCTTACTTTGTAACCGAAATCTCTTAAAAAGTCACCTTATTGAATGCATAACAGCCTTTAAATGTAATGGATGTGAGCTGAAAAGTCACCTGCAATTAACATATGTAACTGACACATTTATTCAATTATTAAGCTTAAAAAAAATTAACAACTAACTTAAATAAATGAACTAACACTTATGCATCATTTATTCCAGCAACTAGTTTAATTAAGAGAAACATTATTAACTCATGCATCAATAAATAATCCTAGTAACTAGATTAATTAAGAGCAACACTTATTAAATAAAGTTTAACAAAAACACTTATTAATTAAACTAAGATGAGTTGAATACATGTCCAGCAACTCATTTATTAAACTAAGATGCTTAAATGCATGGTTTTAAAATGCAAACTAAATGAACAAATGAGTTACTTAATGCAAGACTTAATTTAATGAAGCTGACTTAAACTAACATGGGAGTTACATAATGCATGGCTTTATTAAATGCAGAACACATAATGCATGTCATAATTAAAATATGTAGATCAATAATGCATGGCATTAACTAAAGATGCATTTAATTAAACAAGGCATAATTAAAGACTAAAATATTGAGCTGATTCGAGCTCAAATGAGCTGAATTTGAACTGGTCAGAGCTCGTGGAGCTGGAAACGAATTGGGATTAGCTTGCCAGCTATGCAAGGCTCGACTGAGGAGACTTGACTGACGGGGTTCACTGGGCACGCTCACATCATTCCCCCCTCTTTTAGACGACTTGTCCTCAAGTTGGGCTGTTCATCTATTGGAAAATATTTCCTCTCGTTCGGCTTTCCTAGATCGAACGGGATGAAAGATATCACACAAACCTGGAAATGGTTTATCAATGAACAAGAAAGCACATTACCATCATAGATAAGTAATAGAGGGTTAAGACAACAAAAACCTAAAGATAAACCAAATGCTAAGCAAAAAATTGATTTTATTTTGCCAAAATCACTTATCAATTTTGACAATGACAAGTGCAAATTATTCAATTCCAAATAGCTCTTATAGAATGTAGTCCAAATATCATATGGTAATAATCTCAATTGGGCAAAACAAACATACTTTAATTTATTGAAAAGTTTCTTTATTCCATCAATGCAAACATGTGGATTCAATTGGATAAAAGGGTACTTAGTGATGGATATTTGCAAAAAGTTAAGCATACTAATCCACATCCAAAAATTTTCAGTATGTTTATTCAAAAACAGAAATTCATGTGATTGTACATGCAAAGTGTACCATGGACAACATCTTTCAATCATTTGCTTATTATCATAATTTGTGTTAACATTATATCCATTGTCACAATCCAACACAAATGAATCAATACTAGGCCAAAAACTACAATCAAACACATCATGATTCAAATAATTTCCAAACATCTCTTCAACAAAATTTTCATTTTCATTTGAATGAAGCAAAGGTATTTGAAAATTTTCAGAGACTTTACCTTGACAGTCTTTAGGAGAAGAAATCTCATGAACAGTTTTACCTTTTTCAATCAAAACAAATCTTCTCTCCTTGGAAAGGTAATGTAAAACAAACCTTTTACTTCGATCAATTTGAATGGACAATGAGGCACCACGACATCTCATGCTTCTCGAAGGGTGGACTTCACAAGAATGAGAGGGGTTAGTATTAACAAAAATAATGGGCTTAAATGAAAAAAATAAATCATAATTGGAATTTAATTCAAGTCCCATAGCATAAATCGACCTTACCTTGTCAAAATGAAACAAAATCTTTATGTGTGGCCAAACAAAATGATTAGAGAATAAATCAAAATTGGAAACCAAATCATCGAATTTCATTTCCTTGACAAAAGTTCGAACATCAAGCAAACATAAGTTGAATGCAAAAGATGCAAAATACTTAAATGCTCCATAAAACAAATCTACGTAACATATGCCATGCTTGAACACACATACTTGATCATGAATTTCAACAGGCAACAAGTTAGAAGAAAATATAATCAACTCACCACATGATTGAAATTCCACTCGAGCAATCAAAGAAGTGGTAAACAGACAAATTTTCAAACGTCGGAGTCCATCACATGATTCATACCTTACTCGATCAATCAGGAACGTAGAGTTGGCATAACCAGGTAGACCAATAAACAAAGACTTATACTTCAAGAATCTCAATCAGGAATGCAAATCGAGACATGGAGAATTCGCACAAAAATTTAAGGAATTATCTTGAAGATAAAAATCAATCAGATGAAATGTTTCATACAGAAACCTTTCGCAAATCAACTGATCAGATCCAAAAGAATCAACATAATTGCCATTATAAGACATGTCATAGGAAATGCTTTTCATGGCACTTTTCGAAGCAGGGCCATCAAGAGATGAACAAGGACTAATCAAATCAAATGATGGAGGCATGTCAGAAATTGACCCATCAAAATCTTTATGAGCAATTTTTAAATCGGATGACCTTGATTCGATAAACATGGAATCCTTACCTTTCTTACCTTCAATCACAAGTGGGTGGTCATCATTTGCATACTTACCTTTCTCGAATAACCAAAAACATCTCTCGTTTGGAAGGTAGTGAAGCTGGAATTGGTCATACAAGACTTTAGGAACCTGAAAAGTTACATCACAAGAAGATCGAACAGGTGGGTTAGTGGAAACAATCATTGCTTGCTCACTTTCTTTTTCACTTGATTTTTTTTTCTCGAGATCTTTCGTTTCTTTTTCCTCAATCTCTTTTTCCACTAGTTGTTCTTGTTCAACTTCTTTTTCTCTCTCAAACTCTTTTTCATTCTCTTTTTCAATTTCTTTTTCAATCTCATTTTCACTCTCTTTTTGTTTTTTTTCTTTTTCATCGGCTTTTTCAATGACTTTTTTGAATTCTTTCAAGAATCTCTCATTTTCTCTCTTACTCGCCTCTTGCCTCTCTTTTATTTCTTTTTCTTTTTCTTCTTTTGCTTTTCTCGTTTTCTTTTTACAAGAACATACAAAAGAATCATGAAAACAATGATTTTGTTCAAAAGAAGGAAAATTATTTACATATGGTTCACGAATAATCCTTTGTGAATATCTCTCCGTGTATGTTTTCTTTGGAGTTCTTGAAGAGGTGTATCTTTCATCTCGCACATCTTCTCGGAAGGATTCAAAATCAAAATCGACTTTTCTTTGTCTCGAATTCCTTGATGAAAAGGAATCTCGATTCGAGTTTATTCTCGAGTAGTCGTTGGATGTGTATCTCCGTGATGTTCTTGAATCCGTTTTTTGACTTGATGACATTCATTCCTGTTGGTCTCTTTTCTTCACACGGTCTAATCTCTCGTGCAATGTGTCAAATTTAGAATTCACCATTCTTCGCATTTCTTGCACCAAATATTGGAACTCTGATTCAGTAAATTCTTCGCTAGACATCTTTGATTGCTGAAAAGAATTTTGTTAGGTAAAACAAAAATTAAATCCCTCATAACAAAATCCTTACAATTTCACTCGAAAAGAAAAATTAATGGTTTGCACTCTCACTCTTGTTTACACTCGATTGGCTTTTACCTCCGCTCGAATAGTCTCACACGCTCTTGCCTTTTACCTCTCAAACTTTCTTTCATAATTTCGTATTTGGACTCGCCAAGGCCTTATCGTAGGCTTAGGGGTCGGTTGCAAATTGGGAAACAAGGAAAATAATGATGAGGGATAGGGTAGGCTGAAAGAAAGATGAAAATGGTTTGGAAATGTGGCATTGGGGTAGGGGGTGAATGGTAGAAAACGAACGTACCTGATAGGGATGACAAGAAAAGTACCAATACAAAGAGAATAAAATTTAACACATTTTTTTTTTAAATTTCAATTTTTTTTAATTTTTTCAAACTTTTTTTTTGAATTTTTTTGAACTTTTTTTTACTTACAAACTAACTTCAGGTGATGCTTCGAATGTCGGTACTCCTCGTTTTAATAGCTCTGATACCAAATGATAAGATTCGCCTCGATGTGAGTCAAGTCGTATGCGAGTTTGCCTAATCGTCTACGAAAAAGTATCATTCGGTTTGTTCAAAGGATGTTTTAAGTGAATAATGGCAGAAGCTATGTAAGAAGGGTTCAAAGATGGGTTTATGGGTATGAAGTTTATGTAGGTTCGGTTATAGAAAAATAATAAAAGATGGAAATAAATATAGTAATTGGATAACAAACAACAGATGTGAAGTAAATTGATGGTTCAATTATGATGAAACGAAAGGATGGAATGGAATGAAAATGATCTTAGAAACAAACACGAACCAATATTAGAAAATATTGACCCAAATGCTTATAAGTTTTCAAGGTGGTCGGATGGAGAATAGGAGAACCTCGACCCGCTACTTAGCAAAGTAGGAACCTTGGTATAAGGGTGAACGCCACACTATTTGATAGTGATAAGTTCAGGATAAAAAAGAAGGCAGGTTGACGCCACTAGTGACCTAGATAAGCCAACGAGTTCTTCAACGAAATATGAAAGAAAGAAATCTCACAAATTTCATATAAGTTCAATAGTGTTTCAAACTAAGCAAAAAGATCTCCTTACAAAGACTGATTTCACCTATTTATAGTGCTAAAATAGGTTAGCTAAATGGTCACAAACATTCAACTTAATGTGCCAATTAAAAGCTGAAATTTGACTCAAGTCTTTTCACATTCTTGAGCCAAATAACTCCATCCTTGAATTCACTTTAATTCAGCTGAATGAATGACTTTAAGTGCTTGAAAAATGACTCTTGAGTTAGCCCTAGGTCAGTAGAATGGACACTATCTTCTTAATCACTTCTTAATGATGTTTGAATGCTTGAAATAACCTTTGAAAAGGCAAAAACAATTTGGTAGTGGAAAGGTTCTTTGCCAAAATTAATTTGGATGATAAAATGCTCCTTAAACCTCCTTTAAATGATGTATAAACCTTCTGTATAACAGCCCTCTTGCTTTGTAATCAAAATCTCTTGAAAAGTCACCTTATTGAATACATAACAGCCTTTAAATGTAATGGATGTGAGCTGAAAAGTCACCTGCAATTAACACATGTAACTGACACATTTATTCAATTATTAAGCTTAAAACAAATTAACAACTAACATAAATAAACGAACTAAAACTTTTATGCATCATTTATTCCAGCAACTAGTTTAATTAAGAGAAACATTATTAAATGAACTTTAATTCATGCATCAATAAATAATCCTAGTAACTAGATTAATTAAGAGCAACACTTATTAAATAAAGTTCAACAAAAACACTTATTAATTAAACTAAGATGAGTTGAATAAATGTCCAACAACTCATTTATTAAACTAAGATGCTTAAATGCATGGTCTTAAAATGCAAACTAAATGAACAAATGAGTTACTTAATGCAAGACGTAATTTAATGAAGCTGACTTAAACTAACATGGGAGTTACATAATGCATGGCTTTATTAAATGCAGAACACATAATGCATGTCATAATTAAAATATGTAGATTAATAATGCATGGCATTAACTAAAGATGCATTTAATTAAACAAGGCATAATTAAAGACTAAAGTATTGAGCTGGTTCGAGCTCAAATGAGCTGAATTTGAACTGGTCAGAGCTCGTGGAGTTGGAAACGAATTGGAATCAGCTTGCTAGCTATGCAAGGCTCAACTGAGGAGACTTGACTGACGGGGTTCGCTGGGCACGCTCGCATCAGTTAAGTCAAACGGTATGTAACTGAAGTTAATAAGTTACATATAATCGCGAAATTTAGTTAATCAAATAAGAATGTTTTTACATAATACATTTATAATTACTCAATTTACTTTCGATTCAATAGGTTTGGAGAGGGAAGGACGTCAATGACGAAGTTAAATGACTTTCCCAAGGTCCGAATAGAGTAATAAAAAGATATAGTGCCTTCCTCATCAATGGATATAGATTTCATACAAAATATTACGAGAGGATGAGGAGAACTCAAAATTGTGGAATTGTTGTTAATTCTTCAATTACAAGTTATGCTAGTGCTAGGGACAGTAATTCGGTTGAGGGTAATGTGGAGTATTACGGACTTCTTACCGATATTATTGAGTTGGATTACTATGGCAGATAGAAAGTTGTCTTATTTCGGTGTGATTGGGCTGATGTTAATACTACTCGCGGAATTAAAAAAAATCAATTTGGTTTTACAATGGTTAATTTCTCTCGCTTGATTCACACCGGACAACAATTGATGGACGAGCCATATGTATTTTCCTCTCAAGTGAAACAAGTTTTTTATTCGAAAGATCCAACTGATGAGGGTTGGTATGTTATACTCCGGAACACCCCTAGAGACTTGTTTGACATGGGTAATGGAAGTAGAGATGACATCGTTGAAAGATCAGAAACATTACCTTTTCCAGAACAAAACTTAGATGAAAATATCCCTAGTACTAGTACACAACATCAATGGGTTCGACATGATGTGGATGAAGATATTTACGAATAATGATGTAGTGAGATTTTATGATTTTTTAATTATATGTAATATTATAATTTTAATCTTGGTCATGGTATATAATTTAACTATTTTATATGTACTATTATTGTTGTAATTTGTTACTAAAACTTCAACTATTTTATGTGTATTGCAGGAAAAATGCGTAGAAGAAGATTACGAGATTTAAGTATTGTCTAGAATACTCCAAATTCGGAAGAAGCAAATAGTGAACAGCAGACAATTGTTGGATCTTCGAATGTGCCGGAGACACTTGACGAGCCTGGAGAATTTCAAAGTAATGTTAAGTTCATTTTACATGTGTTGACTTTTATTATTGATTTATTTGTCAATTTTAATATAATAATATATTGTTTTTCAGCTGAAAGTGGTGGGACGTGCAGAGGTCGAGGACGTACGCTGCTTAAAGATTTATACGACTTAAATCTTGTCGAGCATGTCAAAGTAAGTAGAAACAGTTATGGTCAGCCTGTTGGATCTGAAGCTCGACTTTTAGCAGGCTATTTGGGAATTTTAGCATGAAATGCCAATATGTTGCCAATCAATTACGAATCATGGCATCACATGCCTGATAGCAACAAAAATCAGGCTCTCGAAAATATTAAGGTAACAAAACGTGAATGTAATTTATAATATTTGATTTAAGTTTCATTTATATTTACATTCTAAACTTGTGTTTTTTTAGGAGAGATTTGCTTTAGAGGTCTCCGATGACTTTATCAAGAAGGCATTGGGTAAAAAATAGAGAGACCATAAAAGCACATTGAAAAAACAATATTTTAAGAAAGACATAAGCCTCGAGGAAAAATTGCGAAATGTCCTGCCGGGAATGCTGAGGTACCAATGGAAAGATGCAGTTAGATTCTGGAATTCAAAGAAAAGAGAGGTATTACGTTCTTTCAAACTCTTATATATAGTTTCTACTATATACGTAATAATAATTTTATTATGTAGGACCGTGAGCGAGTTGGAACAAGAGCAGGCAAAAACAAAAATTCACACACACGGCAGGGTCGAGAAGTTTTGCTTCTGTAGCTGAGGCCGAGGTATTATGAATTTATTAATTCTGTCAAATATTAATGACTTTCTATTATTAAATAATATTTTTACTACTATATTGTAGGAAGCCTCGTCTAGTAAAAAAGTTGGACGCCTTTAGCTTTTTGAAATTACGCATAGGAAGAAAGATGGATCTCCTATGACATCTGAAGCTGGAGAAATTATGGTATATTTATTTAATAAATTTTAATTTATTATAAATATTTATAATGTTTAATTATAATGGTTTAATTCGTCGTTAGTAGTTTTAAATAATGCTATGTTGCATTCCTTTTTATTATATATTTTGTTTCTAACTCTTTAATTGATTTATTAGGAGAAACTAAAGGAGAAGAAGACGGAGTATGAAGCAATTGCTTCAACTGATAGTTCTGTTAATCTTGAGAACATTGATAATAGAATTATCACTAAAGTTTTGGGTCCTGAAAAGTATGGTCGGGTTTGATTTCAAGGATATGGTGTTACCCCGACCCAATATTTTGGATCCGGCTCCTAGCAATACATGCCTTCCGGGAGTCAAGCTCAAGCTGAAGTTCAGAGGTTAAGAGACCAGATAGCTCAGATGCAAGCGAACATGGTTGAGCAAATTTTCGAGGTTCAAAGAAAATATGAAGAACTCCAACAACAACTTAGAGCGGAGGCGAAAGAACGAGGAGGCGTAAGTGAAAGAATGATGGTAGCGAGCAGAGAGAGAAAGTACGATGAGCTCCATTTCTGACTTTAGCATATGATGTAGATGTTTTAGCAGTCGCAAAAGCCGTCATCTTAGACATTAGTTTTCTCGTTGTAAGAATGTTTTTAACATTTTCACATTTAACATTATTGTAAGAATATTATGAGTTTTACTTTATTTATTAATTACATATATCTTTCGTTAAATTTGAAGTATCATTTAGATTTCCTGTTTTAGGTTGTATTTTTATGCTAAATTTGTTGTTTTGGTTGCATTTCATGCTATATTTGCTGTTTTTGGTTGGATTTAATGCAGGAAGGGTTGGATATTGGTAAAAAATGTGCATTTTAAATCTGCCAAAATTAGCGGCGTTTGTGAAAAAAGCGTCGCGTCCTACAATTTGCGGCGTTTTTTGTGACGCTTGTAAAAACGCCGCTAAAAGTCTATTTTCTTGTAGTGACCAGCTAATTCAAGTATTTAAAGTAGGCAAATTCATCATTTAACAAGGCATACCATTACATGCATAGGTGGTTATAAATTTACCTTGGATTAACTTAGGCAATAGCAACCTTTGATAACATATTCATAACATCACACAAAAGACGGTATTACAATCCATCCCTACATATGCGTTTTCTATTTTCTTAGCCCCTAAGATTGTGATCGAGAAGCTCCTAGCAAAGATATATAAGCAAAATTTGGTGGTCTGGAAAGGAAAGAGTAAAATATTGGGTGGTGCTCCCATAGAAGAATTTGTGTCAGCCTAAAATGATACGGGGTATTGGTATTCGTGATATTCATGATATTTTTCTAAAAATATTTTTATTTTTCGGAATATTATTTACCTATTTAGTTAATATTGTAACTTCTCTCAATTAAACCCCATTTTAATTTATTTTTCAATAAAATATTTATTTTACCCAAAAATTATTTAAAACCATAATATTAATTTCTCTAAAAATATTTTTATTTTCCGGAATATTATTTACCGATTTTTAAATGAAATTAAGCTAATTAAAATTATAAAAAAATCACTAATAAACCCGATTAACTCCTAGATTTCAGCCGGAACCCGATAAACTTACTCAAAACACAACATACTTTGGAAATTTGCGATTACAAGTAGGTTTGGACAAAGGGTTTTTGAAGATTGTTGAGATGTGTTTGGTACTCAAAGATTAAGTATGATCTTTTGAATTATGTGAAGAAAAGTAGGATCGAAGATAACTCTGGACAAGTACGAATGGGATTTAGCAAAGAATGTAAATAACTTTTGAATGTTGTTTGGCTAAATACAAAAAGTTATGAGTATGAAACCAAAGCAATGATTTTGAACGGAATAAAAATTGTGGTGTGGAATGCATCGACATAGCAAAAGAAGGAGTCTACAATTAAAAAGAACTGCCTCAGTAATGTAATCAACATTTGATTAAATACGTGAATCGATATAGTATAGTAAATGAGGTAACCTCAGTAACAATGGTTGATTGTAAGAGTAATATAATTAGTGAATGAACCAAGGAAAGATTTGGTAAACATATATAGCTTATTGATGGTTAAATCACAGTTTTCATCAACCAGACTATTAGGCTCTATTTATAGAGCTAAACCTATGAAGCACGGACAAGATTTGTATTGAGAGTATATATTTCCTTTAACTTGTATTGAAATTCAGTTGGGTAAGTTTTAAGTATGCAAAAGCTTCTTATTCAATCCACAAATTGTCAGACATGGCATCTAGAACATTGTTTGTTAGGTGTAACGTTATCACGTTTAGTAGGCAATAATCTAACAGTTGTCAGACATTAGTAAAATTAGCCATAACGACACTAATAACACATGAAAAAGAGAAAAAACTTTCAGTGTTGGTACTAAGCAGTAGCAGACATTGAAACCTCAGTGAATATAACAATGGCATTGAAGTACAAAACACTCATAGAATGGATATGAAAACGAAAGACATACCCTTTTCGTCATGGGCCATGAAACATCAGTAAAACACCATAACCTACAGCAAACGTGATGGAGAAAAAATAGCACAGCACCACGGAAAAAATAGGTAACCAGAAATTCAACGAATCACAGTTCATCTGCCGCCCCAATCACCATGCGGCTCCTCCGAATATAACAGGTACTGAACAAAGTCAGACGTATCCTATAGCTATCGTAGGAGAGAACCGAAACACTTATGAATCTTAAGAGAATTTCATAGAAGAACAACTTAAACGAATGAAATAGCACAAATAACGTAACATAAAATCCTACAATGGAAATTGACAAACAGAAAAGAATGAAAAATAAAAGAAAATCGAAAACATTTTGAATCGTTGTGTAAAGTTGGAAGGATGTCAAATTTTGGGAGGATAGAGGCGGGATCTGTGAAATCAATTGAAACGGTGCGTGGTGGAAACAATTGAAACGGTGAGTTTTGAATTAGTAATTCATCAACAGTTTATGTATTTTAGCTTCGAAAACTTTGAAAGGCCATAACTTTTCGCTCGGTTGTCCGATTGAGACGATTTTTTTTTTTGATTTCGAATAACTTTTTGAGATCTACGCGCTGACAAATGGCCGAAGGTAGTTTGCCGCACTTTTCATCGAAAAAGATTCTTTTTTGCCTCTAAATTTTGATATTTTCGATTTAAAATTCAATTTTAAAACATTCAAATCATTATTTTCCTTACTTATTTGAAGTAAACACCGGATTTTTTTTTACAGAATTATTGTATTATTATTTTTTATTTGACACGTGTATGGAATAGGTCCAATAAATCATTAGAGTGTAACGTAATATAATTAAGATAATAAAAATAATCCTATAATACACCAATTAATTAATTTAGTTTAGTTAGTTAAGTTTGCTTGCTCTTTCCGTTAGTACCTTGGTTCAAATCTCATTGTTAATAATTTTGAATCTTTTTCGTACCTCCATACCTTGCTCTTTTCCCTTAGTACCTTGGTTCAAATCTTTTTTGTGCATGTTGCATTTATTATTTTTAATCAATTAACTCTTCAATATTATATTAATATATATTATTAGTACAATAATATAGACGAATTGACAATTTGAGCTACATATTACAGTAATACATTAATATACAGGCACATAATACATTAATATATATTATTAGTACAATAGTATAGAAGGATTCACAATTGATATACGGGCACATAAATAATTTGAGCTACAATATTAAGAATATTAAATCGCTAAAGCTAAAATTTTAGAATTGTTGTATAAATTTTTAAATTTTAATAAGTGTAAAGGATAGGTGCAATAAATTATACATAGTACAAGATTTGTGTTTTTAAGATATTATTAGTATAAAAAAATATATCTTATACAAAAATAATGACTGTACTAAAATATACAAAAATATTGCACATAATTCATTCCTTGTTCGCTGTAATAATCTTACAATGGTTTTTCTATATATTCAAATTTTTTTTTTGGCACTTCAATTTTGTTTTCCTTTATCCTTATTTCATGTTCACTTGAATGTGTACATTTGTCCACTTCTCAATTGTTTTGTACAATTTATAGTCACAGCTACGGCTATAAGACTGATGCATTGTTCACAGTTACCCATTGTTCCCCCAAAACGAAGGGCTTTAACGGGGACACTTTATGGTGCCGGTGCTGCCCGATGCTCCCACACATCGAAGGGGCTGATGGTGACCCATGGCCCCACACTACGGGATGGTGTACGAGGCTACCGCAAGACCGAGGGACGATTTTGTGCTGGAGGCTCTTATTGCAAAAGGGGAGGGACCGGGACGATTCATTCATTGTTGGGTATCGGACATGCAACGGTATCCGAATTCTACCTTTGGCCAAAGGGATTGGGGAGGGACCGGGACAATTCATTCAATATTGGGTACCGGGCATGTAACGGTATCCGAATTCTACCTTTGGGATTGGGGAGGGACTCGTTGCGTCGTTTTACATATCCCGGGATAGATCGTCAGAGCACCGCCGGGAACCTAACCGGTGGTGGGGCCATCGATGTCCGGGCATGCGATGGGTGTGGGCGGTGCCTTGGATAACCCCTGGTCGCTCAATATCACTTCCCCCCTAAAGAGCTAAAAAAACTTGGTCAATGCGCTACCAATCTACACTCATGTGTCTGAAACAGGGACACTTTTTTCAGCCCAACGCTTCCACACCAACAGGAGTCGGTGGTGCTCGACGCTCCCGCACATTCGAGGCACCAAGGTGCCTATATTGCCCGATGACCCTACATCATGGGATGGCCTATGTTGAGGATGTTGCCCGAGGCTCCCGCACATGTCTGAAACGAGGGCAGTTTTTTCTAGGCCACTTACACTTGGTATTTTAAACTGAAAATTTTTAACACTTAGTATTTTAAACTGTTGGCTGAAAACAAATACAAGAAGCCGAATAAATTATGGTATGATTGCATGGCACGGCACGGTAAAAAATTGAACAAGTGCCCGGAGCCACTGTGATTGGGAGTTCTCACGCACCACCATCGCCCTGTTGTGCCATGTTTCAGGGAAAGCCACAAACCAAGTGTCTAACTAACTCCTTAAACAAAGTCCCCCACTTGGGGACCCCAGGGTCGGGACGTGTAAAAGAACGAGGGAGGATCGGAAGGGCGATGGGGGGAGGGACGAATCGAAGCGAGAAAGGGCTGAATCTCAGTGAATCGTGGTAGCAAGGCCACTCTGCCGCTTACAATACCCCGTCGCGTATTTAATTCATCTGTAAAGGATTTTACCCACCGCTCGGTGGG